>JAPYZE010005318.1:0-13984 GCA_030522805.1 Leptomastidea abnormis | reverse complement strand
TTGGGATTATTTGAAAATGTGAAAGAAATGACAAATGTAGATGCATCTATAAATTTGGATTCTCCATTTTTTCCAGGCTATACGCCTCTACATTTTGCAGCTCAATTAAATTTCAAAACAGTTATATCATTACTCAAGGCAGGAGCTGATGTTTTGGCTAAGGATATTAAGGGCATAACTCCATTTGATTTATGCTTAAAACATTTCAATAAAAATGAAATTATTGAATGTTTTTTAGTAGAAAAACATCATTTGTCAAAAGTAAAATTTAATAATGGCATATATGTATTAGAAACATTAAAAGCTATACGTAAATATGGTGAATTTGAAAATTATATGAAACAAAAATTTGGTGATATAAATGATATAATCCCTTTGGAATCACCAATATGGCCTGGCTGTAGTCTACTTCATTTGGTTGTCATATTCGACGGTCCTGTGGATAAGATTTTAGCTTGTCCAAACATAAATCTCGAAATTCAATTCAAGATGCAAAAGGTATGAGCCCTTTGCATATTGCTTTTCGTATGAATAGAGCAGAAATTGTTCAAAAACTTTTAAATAGTCTCAAATTTACCTCTTCAAATCCCAATGATTTAGACAATCTTTCTTATCTTCATATTGCTTGTGCTTCCGAAAATGTTGAAGCTATTAAGCATTTACTTGAAAAAGAAGCAGATCCTAATTTGCCTACACTTTGTGATTTTCAATGGGAATTGACAGAAGAATGTAACGTAATCAGGGCTGGATCAACGCCGTTACACATTGCTGTTCATGTAGATCCCATGGGAAATAATGATTATTTTAATTACTTGCTGAAATATGGAGCAAAGCCTAATGTATCAGATGCAAATGGTGTAACGCCATATCACATCGCGTTACAGTATCAGCAAGGAACATCTTTTGATAAGATGTTAAAATTTGATAAAGAATTCGATCGTAGAAAAGAATATGAGAAACTGGGTTGGACGAGATTGCACTTTGCTTGCTTTAAGCACGACTTGTCTATGGTTGAACAAGAGCTGGAATCTGAAGCTGATGTAAATAAGCAAATAAGTTTTGATTCAGAAATATGGCCAGGAGACACTGCACTTCACATTTTATGCAAAAAACAATTTGAGTCACAAAATGATTTTATACAGCTGCTCTTAGCATATGGAGCTGATCCTTGTCTACAAAATGCAAGTAACTTAACTCCTGTTCACATTTCCGGTGGAGAAATGTTCCATTTACGTAATTAGCAAATTTATAGATTTTGATATAAAATTTGAACAATTGTAAATATTATAAAATATTTTTTTTATATTTTTTAGCGACGCATTTATTGGGAAATAATTTTTACACTAAAAATCCTGTCAATATTCAAGGTGTATCGCATTTTCATATGGCTTGTGGAGCAAACAATTTGCTTGCCGTTGAAAATTATTTAAAATCAGGAATTGACGATAACGAAGCTGTTGATTATTTTGCTTATTGTTGGCCAGGTTTTACTCCCCTTCACTTTGCTGTCTGGAACGATAGTGTTGAACTCATTGAACTTTTACTTAATTATGGAGCTGATCCTAATATTATATCTAGCGAAGGTTACACCCCTTTACATTTGGCAGTATCCTCGCAAAAATATGATTCACTACGTAAATTAATAAGGTATTCATTTTTTTAAGCTCTTTGTTTATTCAATATGAAATAATTATTTTATCGTTTATATTTGTAGTAACTGAAACCTTATAAGTTTGTTTTATATTTTATAATTACTTTATCTAGCTATCCTGCAGTTGACATTCAAGCTAAAAATATATTTGGGGATACAGCTTTAGAAATGGATATCCGTATAAATTCTCTTAATCACCGTTTTATGGAAATACTTTTGGATAAAGGTGCTTGTTCACATTTGTCAAGATTAACTGACAATAGATATGGTAAACCATTAATTTTCCAAGCTATAGAAAAAATTCATAGTGAAATTTTTCGAAAATTAATCTCTACTGTACCTGACATAATAACTAGTGATGATAAAGGAAACAATATTATTCACCACATCGCTTCTGACAATCTTGTTAAAAATGATGGTTTTTTAAGCGTTTATAAAAATCTTGAAATTCTTGTTGACCATGGATGTGAATTTGATCACAAGAATAATGAAGGTATTAAGCTTATTTTTAAAGTCTATATAAGTCACGGTTGTGATTATTTTTATTGCAATTTTATGCATGAAGTTTTATTTTACGCTTTATTTCGTATATGAAATGAAACTTTCTTTTTTTAAATTTTTAATTTACTAATTTTGATAAAATGTTTAAGCGACATATAAAAAAAGAAATATTTCTAGGATTTAAGGTAATTTTTAAAATTATTTGTCTGGAATAATATTAAATTAAATTTTTTTTTTAGGTAAAACACCCTTACACTTGGCTGTAGCTTCAAAAAATCATCTAATGTGTGAAGCACTGCTCGATCTCGGAGCTGATATAAACATAAAAGACGATGACAAAAAAACACCTTACTTTTATGATTCAAATAACGATGGCATAACTAAATTTATTAATCACGTACTAAAATTGGAGTGCATTGGATTTTACATTGATAAATCGAATGAATTGGATTCAGATACCAGAGATTTTTATAATAACAATGATGATAATTATTATTACGATCCACCTTTTCTTGAAGACGATCGTTCTAAAATAGTAAGAGAAAAAGAATTGCTTGACTCTTGGTTAAAAAAAGAAATTAATCCAACTTTTTCAGCTACATACATTTTTAGCAGACAATTTTTAAGAGATTTCAAAAGTATACCTGAGTCTCAGCGACAGAAAATATTGAAAGAGTCAAGTAGATCTGAAGATTATATAAGTTGTTATCCAGTTTTGAAAGATTTTATAAAAGTCCAATTCAGGAGAGCTCGTATGTGGAATCGATTACTCGTACCTGCTGCAAATTCATTTCAAGCACTTACTAATCTAGCTATCCCCGAAATGTGTTTAGAAATCATTAATTTTTTGGATATTGATAGCTTAATGAATTTAGTACGTGCAGTTAATGGAAAATTGGAATTTGCACCGCTGATTGAAAACAATTAAATTTTTAAATGTAAGAATTTATTAAATTGTCGAATATGTATCTCAAAAATTTATAAAGACACAATAAAAAGTATTTGTTTACCATAGAAAATCGTTTAATAACTTGTTATAATTTTTTTTTTTTATTCTGTAAGATGCATGTTTTGTTCAATAAATATTTGTTCATGTACGTATATTATTTAACTTGGAACGTTGTAAACAATTAAGGTGCGAGGATCACGCGCGATGAGCTTTCAGATCGTTCAAATACGGACATACGGTTGCGGATTTCATTCCCAATGGGAACAAAGATTTCTTTTTTTTTGGAAATCATGCCAAAAAAAGGGACTCCGACACCGAAAATTAGCTATCTGGATGATAACTTAATAAAATCAAAAACAAAAATTTAAAGGGTAAACTTAATAAAATCGATTATATAAAGAAAATCTTAATGATTTTCTATCGACATTTGTATAGCGTATCCATAAAACATGATTAATAAACAAGAAAAGAAGTAAAATACCTTAGTTAAATGCTGTTGCGTTGCGTTCGCGTTGTGGAAAACGCATTTTTTTATGTCAAACAATTGTTTTAGATAATAGTGTTGTACCTATATTTTTACCTACTTATGCGTTATTTTACCAACAGCTGTGGTAGATCTATATAGCCTTACGTGAATTGCGCACTTATAAATTTATTCTTTTTATTTTATAAAATAGTAATTTTTTGCGCTTATAAGTGTATTTTTTTTACATATATAAGAAATAATACAGAAATCTTGCGGCTGCAGTATTGGTAATGCTTGGGTCACTACACACGCGGGTATAAAATTATGTATAAAATGTCAAGGTAATACCAGAACGAGATGTAACATGTTATAACAATAATAACAGTCATAATTTATAATACTTACATGAGGATAAATAGCATTGACATCTCACGTAATATTATTCAGTCGGATTAAAACATGCAGTATTAGGTGAATTTACATAATTCGTAAGTTAAATTTTATTTAGAATAACATTTAAGGAGGTTCAGTTGTACGCAGTACTAATTAAGGTTAGGAAAGTATACGCGATTTATTTTTGACTATTTTGCCGGTAACCACAGATCGTTTGCATACGTTTTTACGATGGTATGTACTTAATTTTCACATGATTATTTTTTTCTTTGATTAAATAACTTGCTCACGGTAACGTACTTGTTTTTCTTGAAATTTAAAATAATGTTTAGTGTAGAAAAGATAAAATAAACTTAACTTTTGAACTTTACTTAATACACAATAATATATTAAAATGTTAAAAATGAAGCTATGAGTCTTTACGTAATATTCATTTTTGTTTTGTTTTCTATAACAGTCCGTTCTTTAATTGCAACGTCAAAAAGCTTGTGATTTTGTTTCATTTTATTATTATTATTAATGTAATAATCAGAAAATTATTAATTATTTATTAAAATTTCAGAACAAGATACAAAAACTGTAAACTAAATTTAACTTTCTAAATTCTGTTGAGATTTAATTTGAAAAATATAAACTACTATATTTAAAGAAATGACAACTCAAAAATCGACAGAAACAAATTATATTAAACTGGCACAGATTTATCATGTCTTGAACAATCACCATGATGATGGTATTTTGACATTAATTACAAATTACCTTCTGACTCTATAATATGTCAAGAAAAACCACACTATTCAGGCAATTCAGTATCACATTTTATTGTTGAATTAGTCGATGATCCGAGTTGTTATTTTCAAGAGTTAATTGAATGTGACATTGGTCTTACCTCTCAAAATGATAATGGATACACTCCACTACTGCTTGCTTTTATAAAAGACATGAAGGTAGATGAAATACTAAATAATTACAATCAAAGGAAAATTTTAAACAATTTTTATTCTAAGCATGGCTTATCTCATTTTCACGTGGTTTGTACGACGACTATGACAAAATTAATCGATTACTATTTAAAAAATGGTGTTTCTATAAATGAACCAGTTGACAACAACTCCCCAAAATTTGGTGGCTATACACCTCTACACTTTGCAATGGAATATTGTAAACCACAAATGATTGAGTTTCTATTGAAAAATGGTGCAAGCTTAAACAGTAAAAATGCAAATGGGATGACTCCCTTACATTTACTTATAAAAAAGTTTTTGCTAAATGAAGTTTCAGAAGATAATAAGGTACAGAAATTCTTTCAAGAAGCAGTCAGCAATAATTTGTTCGATCTACCTGACGACGTAGGTTTTACCTTGACACATTTAAAAAGTATTTTGGGAACATTTGAAAATGAGAAAGAAATTACAAATATAGATTCATCTATAAATTTAGATTCTTCATTTTTTCCAGGCTATACGCCTCTACATTTTACAGTTCAATTTAATTTGGAAACAGTAATATCATTACTCAAGGCAGGAGCTGATGTTTTGGCTAAGGATATTAAGGGCATAACTCCATTTGATTTATGCTTAAGACATTTTAATAAAAATGAAATTATCGAATTTTTTTTAGTAGAAAAACGACATCAATTGTCAAAATTAAAATTTACAAATGGTGTAAAAATAATAGAAGCATTGCAAACTATGCAGAAAAATGATGAATTTGAAAATTACTTAAAACAAAAATTTAGTGATATAAATAATATAATCCCATTAGACTCACCAATTTGGCCTGGCTGTAGTCTACTTCATTTAGCAGTGATATTTGATGGTCCTGTGCATAAGATTTTAGCTTCTCCAAACATAAATCATGCAATTCAAGATGCAAAAGGTATGAGCCCTTTGCATATTGCTTTTCGTATGAAGTATAGAGCAGGAATTGTTGAAAAACTTTTAAATAGTCTCACATTTACCTCTTTATATCCCAATGATCCAGACAATCTTTCTTATCTTCATATTGCTTGTGCTCTTAGTAATGTTAAGGCTATTAAGCTTCTTTTAAAAATGGGAGCTGACCCAAATTTGCCTACTCTTTGCGATTTTCGATGGGAATTGACAGGCGACTGTAATCTAATCAAGACTGGATCAACACCGCTGCACATTGCAGTTCATCTAGCATGTATATATAATACTGATTTTTTTAATGTCTTGCTGGAATACGGAGCAAAACCCAATTTAGAAGATGCAAATGGCATAATGCCTTATCATATTTCTTTAAGATATTGGTGGAATGATAAAATTTTCGATAAGATGTTAAAATCTGATAAAGACTTTTACACTAGAAAAGAATACGAGAAATTGGGTTTGACAAGATTGCAAATTGCTTGCTTCATACATGATTTGTCTATGGTGAAAGAAGAGTTGGCATCTGGAGCTGACGTTAATAAGCAAATAAGTTTTGATTCAAAGATATGGCCAGGGGACACTGCACTTCATATTTTATGCCAAAAATCATTTAAGTCAAATGAATTTTTTGAGCTGCTGCTTGCACATGGAGCTAATCCTTGTCTACAAAATGCATGGCACAGAACTCCTGTTCATCATAGCTGTGGAAATTTATTTAAAATATGTAATTAGCAAATTTATAGATTCTAATATAAAATTTAAATACGTCTATAAATTAAAATTATATTTTCTAATATTTTCTAGCAACGCATTTATTGGGAAATAATTTTTACAGTCAAAATCCTGTGAATAATTTAGGTAAAACACATTTTCATAATGCTTTGGAAGCAAATAATTTGTTTGCTATTGAAAATTATTTAAAATCAGGAATTAATGTCAATGAAGCTATCGATTATTTTGCTGATTTAAATGCTGG
Organism: Leptomastidea abnormis; assembly: GCA_030522805.1. Lineage (NCBI taxonomy): Eukaryota > Metazoa > Arthropoda > Insecta > Hymenoptera > Encyrtidae > Leptomastidea > Leptomastidea abnormis. The sequence continues at coordinate 7,156 of JAPYZE010005318.1, read as the reverse complement.
CTTTACTCCCCTTCACATTGCTGTCTCAAAGAATAATATTAACTCGTGTAAATACATTGAACTTTTATTTAGTTATGGAGCAGATCCTAATATTAAATCGAGCGAAGGTTATACTCCTCTGCATTTGGCAGTACTCAAGAGAAGTCATAATTTATTACGAAAGTTATTGAGGTATTAACATTTAATTAATTATTTAAATTAGTAATACAATATATATAATTCAAAATTAAAATTTTTTTTTATTATTAATTTTTTATATCATTTAGTTATCCTACACTTGACATTCAAGCTAAGAATATACTTGGCGATACAGCATTAGAAATGGGTATTCTTACAGCTTTTCCAAATGAACATTCTATGCAAATCCTTTTAGAAAAAGGGGCTTGTTTAAGTTTTACAATATTAACAGATTATAGATGCGGTACTTCATTTATTTTTCGAATGGTACAAAAAATTCGTGATAATAAAATTTTTCAAAAATTAATCGCTAGTATACCTGACTTAACAAAAACTGACGGTGAAGGAAACAATCTTATTCATCATATTATTTTTGACAATTATATTGATGATCGCTACTTTTGGGATGTTTATGAAAAAATCGAAATTCTTGTTGACAGTGGATGTGAGTTTGATCACAAAAACAATGAAGGTATGCTAATTTTTAAAATTTATAGAAAATTGTTGATTGTTTTTTCCAATTTTGGGAATGAAATTTTATTTTGAGCCTTGTTTGAACTACATTAATTTATACTTTTTTGTGTAGTAAATATTTTATATTATTAATGTTCATTTTGAAATTTGAAATTTTTTAAATTTATTAATTTTGAAATTTTGAAATTTTGAAATTTGAAATTTGATTTTGTTTTTAAACTTTAAATTCAATTATTTTGATAAATCGCATAAACGACACGCAAAAGAGAAATATTATTAGAATTTATAAAAATTGTTTTAAATTACTTTTTGTAAATAAAATTTAATTCAATATTTCTTTAATAGGTAAAACACCTTTACACTTTGCTGTATCTTCAGAAAATCGAATAGTGTGTGAAATACTACTCGATCTTGGAGCTGATATAAACATAAAAGATGATGACAAAAAAACACCATACTTTTATGATTCAAATAACGTTTGCAAACTTATAATTATTAAACACATATTAAAATTGGAGAGTGCTGGATTTTATATTGATGATTCAAATAGATTGAATTCAGATGCTAGAGATTTTTATAACAATTTTGATGATGATGATTATGATGATGATGATGATGATGAAGATGGCAATCGACCTTATATTAAAGAAAATTTTTCCATGATACTAATAGAAAAAGAAGAGTTTGACTCTTGGTTAAAAAAAGAAATCAATCCAACTTTTTCAACTGCATACATTTTTAGCAATCAATTTTTAAAAGATTTCAAAAGTATACCTGAGTCTCAGCGACAAAAAATATTGACAGAGTCCTGTAGATCTGAAGATGAGGAAGATTGTTATCCAGTCTTGCAACATTTAATCAAAGTCCAATTCAATAGAGCCCAAAAGTGGAATCGATTACTTGTACCTGCTGCAAATTCGTTTCAAGCACTTTCTGGTCTGGCTATCCCCGAAATGTGTTTAGAAGTCGTTGAATATTTGGATATCGATAGCATGATGAATTTAGTACGTGCAGCTAACGGAAAATTGGAATATTGAATATTAACTGAAAGCGATCAAACTATAAATTTTTAGTATAGTTTGAATGATTAATTTATATTTTTTATATTGTAGTTGTCAAACATATAAAAAAGAAATACTTTTATTAAAAAATTTCGTTTAATAAATTGTTATTACATTTAATAAATTTTTTTAATGGTAGTGGTACAATAGAATAGTTAATAATTAATTGTTGCAGAAAAAATTGAATCTCACGTTCTTCGTTTGCTTAATTTTTTTATAAGACATCGTTCCTATACTTTTTAGTTTTTTTGTAACCCAACGGAAAATCAAAATAAATTTTTTTAACAAACTTTATTTCCATTCAATACTTCAAACATTGTAAAAACTATTTTCATTGTCCTAATAATTAATCATTTAAAAAAGTTTTTCATTGAAATCAACTGTAAAAAATATTATGTAACCATTAGATTCAGCAATGAATAAAGTTGTATTTTAATATTATAATTTAAAACTCTCTTACCTCAATTACTTATTTCTCTTAAATGAATACTTTACTTTTTATAATTTTGGGAACAAATAATGTAAAATGCATTTTCAAAAACTATATTTTTAGACTACATATACATGTAAAGTTTTACTAGCAGAAATAAATGAACAAAAATTTATTCTTTTAAAATAAAAATTGTTTAAATAAATAGTCACAATAAATGTCTCTTTTTTTATTCAAAAAGTTATTCTAAAGATGTTAACTAGTAAACTAATGAGTTATGTTATAATATTGCCATAAAAATAAAAATGTCAAGAACAAAACTTGCAATAAAAATGTGATATTAAAACTGCTATGATCTTTTCTATTTATTTTATTTATTAAATTTTTATACGGGCTAAAGCCCTAAAATGAAACGCATGTAAAAATAGTATTTTTGAGCAACGCACCGCTGTAACAAATGATAACTAATAAATCAAGAATCGAATAGACGTGTCACGTTAATTATAAAGCTTATTGTGACTATAGTACGCCAATTAAATAACACTTAAAGTAAGCCTCTTTATTATTTACTTAACTGCGATCACATATTTAACAATTAAAAATGTTTGTACATGCATTAAATAATAAAGAAAAATACCTTTAATATTTTAAATTTAATTTGTAACTTATGTTAAGTTTTGTTAATGCAAATAAACAGGCAAATTAATTTTTCCAAGTTTGTGTTAGTAAAGGAAGACTTTATTTAAACTATATTGTGATATTGTAAGTTAATAAATACACAAATTTCTATAAATTAAATTTATCAGGACAGTTTGATAATTGATTTTCAATTTTTATATTTCATCATTATTAATCGAGTTTTTAAATATTCCGCGAAACTAATGCATATATCTTGTCTGAACAAGTCAGATTCAGAGGGTATACTTGCTTTATGCAGATAACCCTTAAGGTAAAAAAAAAAGTCAGATTCAGATCTAACAATAGGTCTTGTGAGTTTACCGCGTTTTTGAATCCTATAATGTGAAATAAAGGCATAAGTAACGATAATTATTAAGAAATAATTTATAAAAAAAGTTCTTTTTCAAATTATATACGCAAAAGTGTACAAACATTGCATAAATCTTACATGACGCTAAAAATTTACAATGCAGTGGCCACTTCGTAAACATTAACGAATAACTATTCTACAGCTTTGAGGTAAACTTTCTTTTATTGTACAAAGAATCTATGTTCAAATCATAGGTATAGCACGTTCATAAGATTATGATTGTTTTATTATATGTCAATGCGAGCATGGTATTGAAATTTATTATTTATTTATGTTTCAGAACTACAGAAGTGTTAACTACCTATCAAGAAATCATATTGTTTGTCAAAAAAAAATGACATCTCCCAAGATGAAAGATGAAAATTATGTCAAACTAGCACAGATTTATAATATCGTCATACAAAGGGACAAAATAGATGAATATTTTGGACTAAGTAGAAAAAAGATGAAGATTAAAGCAATAATGGATAATGATTTTGACAAAAATTACAAATTACCTTTTGATTGTTTAATTAGTCAAAGAAAATCACAGTATTCAGGTAACACAGTATCACATTTTATTATCGAATTTAGTGATTATTTGAGCAATTATTTTGATGTGTTAATAGAAAGTAGTTTTGATCTTACTATTCAAAATGATAGAGGCTGTACTCCACTTTTGCTTGCTTTTTTGAAAGGCAAAAACGTTAATGAGATACTGCATTATTATCTTTCAGTAAAAAATTTCAAAAATTTCAAATGTAAAAATGGAATATCTCATTTTCATGCTGCTTGCTCAACAAATCTGATAGAAATAATTAATAATTACTTAAAAGCTGGTGTTTATATAAATGAGCGTGTCAATGAAGACTCGCTTAAGTTTGGTGGTTACACACCTCTACACTTTGCAATGGAATATTTTCAACTACAAACAATCGAGTTACTACTGAAAAATGGTGCAAGTTTAAATAGCAAAAATACTAATGGGATGACTCCCTTACATTTACTTATAAAAAAGCTTTTGCTAAATAAATATCTAAATGATATTAAGTTACAGATATTCTTGCAAGATGCAGTAAGCAATAATTTGTTTGATCTACCTGACGACGTAGGTTTTACCTTGACACATTTGAGGAGTATTTTAGGAAAATTTGAAAATAAAAAAGATATAAATATAGATGCTCAAATTAATTCAAACTCTCCAATTTTACCAGGTTATACACCTCTTCATTTTGCAGCTGAATTAAATTTCAAAACAGTAACATTATTACTCAAGGCTGGAGCTGATCTTTTGGCTAAAGATTGTAAGGGCATAACTCCATTTGACTTATGTTTAGAGAGATTTAATAACTATCAAATTATTAAAGTTTTATTGATAGAAAAACGACATCAATTGTCAAGAATAAAATTTACAAATGGTGTATTATTATTAGAAGTATTAAAAGCTATGCAGGAAAATATTAAATTTGAAAAATACCTTAAACAAAAATTTGTTGATATAAATAATATAATCCCATTAGACTCACCAATTTGGCCTGGCTGTAGTCTACTTCATTTAGTAGTAATATTTGATGGTCCTGTGCATAAAATGTTATCTTTTCCAAACATAAATCATGCAATTCAAGATGCAAAAGGTATGAGCCCTTTGCATATTGCTTTTCGTATGAAGAGAGTAGACATCATTACAACACTTTTAGATAATTTTAAATTTACCTCTTCATATTCTCTTGATCAAGATAATTTATCTTATCTTCATATCGCTTGTGCTACCGAAAATATTGAAGCTGTCAAGCTTCTATTGAAAAACGGAGTGGATCCGAATCTGCCCACACTTTGCGATATTCAATGGAAATTGACAGATGACTGTAATATAATTAAGGCTGGATCAACACCGCTCCATATTGCTGTTCATTTAGCTTATACGGAAAATTCTGATTATATTAATGTCTTGATGGAATACAAAGCAAAACCAAATATAGCAGATGTAAATGGCATAACGCCTTATTATATTGCTTTAAAGTACGAGCGAGAAACAATTTTTGATAAAATGTTAAAATCTGATAAAGACTTTTATAGTAAAAAAGAATATGAGTTATTGGGTTTGACAAGATTGCAAATTGCTTGCTTCATACATGATTTGTCTATGGTAAAAGAAGAGTTGGCATCTGGAGCTGATGTAAATAAACAAATAAGTTTTGATTCAAAGATATGGCCAGGGGACACTGCACTTCATACTTTATGCAGAAAATCATTTGAGTCAAGGAACGAATTTATTAAGCAGCTGCTTGCAAAGGGAGCTGATCCTTATCTGCAAAATGCAAGTGACTCAACTCCTGTTCATCTTAGCAATGGAGAAATTTTCCACACACGTAATTAGCAAATTCATAGAATCTAATGTAAAATTTAAACATTTTTATGATTTATAGAATAATTTCTCTTTTTTTTTAGTAACGCATTTATTAGGGATTAATTTTTTCAATAAAAATCCTGAAAATAATCAAGGTTTATCGCATTTTCATATGGCTTGTATAGCAGGGAATTTAATTGCTGTTGAAAATTTTTTAAAAACTGGAATCAGCATTAACGCAGCTGTCGATTATTTTGCTGATTATTGTGCTGGCTTTACTCCCCTTCACATTGCTGTCTGGAAGGATAATGTTAAACTTATTGAACTCTTATTTAATTATGGAGCTGATCCTAATATTATATCGAGTGAAGGATCTACACCTCTACATTTGGCAGTGATTACAGGAAAAAATGATTCATTACGTAAATTAATGAGGTATTCATTTTTTAAGCTCTATTTTTTATAAATTATAATATTGAAATAACTAATAAAATATTTTATCATTTAGCTATCCTACGCTTAACATTCAAACAGAGAATTTATTTGGAGAAACAGCATTAGAAATAAATTTACGTCTGTATTATAGTGATGAAAATGTCACAAAAATCCTTTTGGAGAAAGGGGCTTATTTAAATTTTTCAATATTAACAGATAATAGATACGGTTCTTCATTCATTTTTCGAATTTTAAAAAAAATTCATGATATTGAAATTTTTCAAAAATTGATCGCTAATGGACGTGACATAACTATTAGTGACGATGAAGGTAACAATCTTATTCATCACATCATTTCTGACAATTATATTGATGATGCTTGCTTTTGGGATGTTTATAAAGAAATCGAAATTCTTGTTGACAATGGATGTGAAATTGATCACAAGAACAATGAAGGTAAGCTAATTTTTAAAATCTATGAAAAATTGTTGTGATTCTTTTTTATTTTAATTTTATGTTTAAAATTTTATTTTAAGCCGTGTTTTGAGTACATGTATATTAAATTGTACTTTTTTTCTGAGTACCAAATTACTATTTAATTATTTTTATTTTATATTTAAATTTAAAATTTAATTATTTTGATAAATTGCATAATTGACACGAAAAAAGGAAACATTTTTAGGATTTGCGAAAATTGTTTTAAATTACTTTCCATATATAAAATTTAAATCAATTTTTTTTTTAAGGTAAAACACCTTTACACTTTGCTGTATCTTTAGAAAATCGTGTAATATGTGAGATACTACTCGAGCTCGGAGCTGATATAAACATAAAAGATGATGACAAAAAAACACCTTACTTTTATGATTCATATGATGTTTGCAAACTTACAATTATGAAACACATTCTGAAATTGGAGAGCATTGGATTTTATATTGATAAATCAAATGAATTGGATTCTGATGCTAGAGATTTTTATAACAATTTTGATAATCATGATTACAATCCACCTTTTCTTGAAGAGGATCTTTCTACAATAGCAAGAGAAAAAGAATTGCTTGACTTTTGGTTAAAAAAAGAAATCAATCCAACTTTTTCAGCTACAGACATTTTTAGCAATCAATTTTTAAAAGATTTCAAAAGTATACCTGAGTCCCAGCGACAGAAAATATTGATAGAGTCCTGTAGATCTGAAGATGAGGAAG
>JAPYZE010005316.1:0-17271 GCA_030522805.1 Leptomastidea abnormis | reverse complement strand
AGGTTAGCGATGTATGCATGTAATAATCAAACTGAATGTGGCGTTGAATGAAACCGCGTAAAAAGGTAACTGTTTCTGCGTATAACGGGGGACCGGCGCGATTGGCAATCCGCGTATAGAGGTGATCCGCGTAAAAAAAAGCCGCGTAAAGCGAGGGACGCCTGTAATATATGTTAATAATGACAATACTAATAACTTACTCAAATTTCAAAAGTCTCAGCTTCACCGTTTTTGAGAAAATTAATGCCAAAGTTAACCTCTATAACATGGTCACTATAGCGCGACTATATCAAAATACGACATTTATTCTTATATCTTTTTAAATTTTCTTAAGAATTGATCAAATAACGAGTATATTAAGGTTTAATATGATTGAAATTACAACACAAAAATTGGGGAAGCCTAGCTTTACCGTTTTTAAATAACATCGATTCAAAGGCAAAACTCCATGTAATTTATATATCTATATAATCAAAATGAAACTTTTGATTTTAACGATTGTTTTAAATTTTTTTATTAATTTGTGAATTTTTTTTACAATTATTTATAATTTTTGACCAGTTTAATAAATAATTGTCTTTATATTTAAGCTTTTACAAAAAAATAGACTTTTTGACGCTGACCGCGACTATATCTACCGTGATAAACCCTTAAAGATTTTGAACTTGATCAAATACTATAAATTATTTTTTATATGAAGATATAATGGAACCAACTACAAATAGAAATTAATTTTTTCAACAGAACTTTTGATAAGCGTACGTTACTCATTTAAAATAAGCAATATATAGTTTCGCCTGCTGGTGTGCAGGCCTCTTCAGGCTTTATTCAAAACAAAAACAAAAATAACAAATATATGTAGATACACATTACAAATTCAAAAAACATACATAACGGCATTGCACGCGATTACCGCAAACCTAAGAGGCCCTGGCCTGTTGCGCAGTTGCGCCTTCGTCGAGGAAAGAGGCTCCAAGATCTTGCGTGCGAGCGAAGCCGGAGCAACCGCTGTAAGTGTCAGTTCCATATTCTCTCTCTTTCTCTCTCTCTTTTGTCTCTCTCCCTGTCAGGAGGCTACGGAGCCTATACGAGTACGCACCTTCTTTAAGACGCCCGGGTACGTCAGCTGTAACTTTGACATAGAATATATATTTGATTTTACCTCTATGAAGTGCCTTATACTTTTGCGCAACCCATATTCTTGCATGCATTTCTCCCTGCAAATACAAAACGATTCACTGCATGAAAACTGAGCGAGTATCGCAGACAAAAGATTCTGCTTATCTACGCCACCGACTAAGAGCGACCGACGTCGAGAGGACTCCGTCGGTGCGCAACAAAGTAAGCTAGCTGGCAAGGGCAAGTAAGCCCATGGTAAACCTGACGCAAGTCAGGATTGTCTCGGTAAACGAGGCCGTCGACCGTGCTGCAGTGCACGCTGCACGGGCAGCAGCAGCAGGTCCCGCGAGTACCGCGTAGTATTTATATACATATATAGACGGCCGTAATCGAACCGTTACATCCATAATGCTCAAAATCCATAATAATTGATTCTAAATTTTAAAATTGAATATCTTGAATGTATTATGCAGTCTTAATTTTAAATATTTTTAATTAAAATGTAATGAAACTACGATAATTTTCAAATATGCTTTATAAATATTTTGGGTTGTCTTTGCAAATAAAATAAAATAATTTGTTCGAGAAAAAAAATCTTAATCTTTCAGGTATCCGCTCCTCAAAATCTAAGAAAAATGAGAACGATTTTTGAATCAACATCTGTCATTTTTAATTAAATATAAATATTAATTAAATACAATATTGCTTATTTTAAGTAATGATATTTCCCTCGCCTCTTATGTTGTATATAGTGTGGGATTCTCGATCTATATGTAGATACACATTACAAATTCAAAAAACATAACATAAAAATGTAAACAAGACACACACGCACACAGTCACACTATTCAACATAAAAATACTTAGATGGTAACATGCATATTATACCTTTGAGAAAACGCCGAAGGAACTGAAAATGGACAGAGTGGTTTCTGACATAAGCTTAATTTTTTTTCCAAACCACCTTAAGAAGGTTTGTTTCTACAACGATTTCAAAATTTAAAAATTGTCTAAAAGTCTTAATTCTGCATTAAACGTTTTATGAAAAATATGTTCTTGTAGGTATTCTTAATACCTTTAATTTCTTTTTTGAAAATTTAAAATCGCTTGCAAAATGGCCGAGAAAAAAAATAAACAATGATAATTTTGAAATGGATATAAAAACGCTTTCTTGAGGTCTATAGGTCTAAAACTTTTAGGATCAAATACTTTTTTTATGCCTTATGAACTGGTACCTTGATTGTAGAGATTGACTTGGGGGCACTTTTACCATTCTTAATCGGCTAGACCCTTTTAATGAAATTAAATTTTTTGTTACACTCAAAGATATACCAATGTTTGAGAAACAGAATCCTGTTTCCATCAATGTATACACTTTAAAAAAATGCAAAGAACAATTCGAAATCGCTACAAGTCATGTGACAGCGATGAAAAAAGAGAAACATGTCCATCTTCTAATCATCTAAGATCACTATGAAAATAAAGATGATAAAAACAACAGCTTGCCCAAATAGCACTACGTCTGGGTAAAAGATCTGTCTAGACTCGTGAGAAGTCAACTGACAAGACATAAAGCAAAATGTTACATATGTGACATTTGTCTGGTTTCTTTTACGACTGAATGACAGCTGCTAACCCATACTCCTGATTGTGCGTGAATGAACTAGTGTAGAATTAAGTTACCATCAGAAGAATCGAGTCTATTGAAATTTAAAAATTTCAATAATCAAGAAAAAGTGCCTTTTGTCATATACGTGGACTTTGAGTGCCTGCTCGAAACTGTGCAAGATCAAACTCAGGTTTTTCAACGTCATCGAGCCTATAGTATTGGCTTTTATATTAAGTGTAGCTTTGACGACTCCCAATCGGCTTACTTCAGCTACAGGCAGCAGTATGAGGATGAAGTAACTCCCGCTCTGTGGTTCGTGGAGAAATTAAAAATCTTTGCGAATCCGCTGGAGGAAAGGTATCAGAATCCTAAACCTATGAATCCCTCTCATGCCGAAGAGTGCGAGTTTAGACAAGCTCAAACTTGTCATATATGTCAGAACCTGTTCCTTCGGGGTCAAGTCAAAGTACGTGACCACTTTTATTTGATCGGGCGTTACGGAGGTGCTTATAATGATTGCAACATCAATTTTAAGAGTTCGAGATTCATACTAGTAGTATTTCATAACCTTACTGGCTATGATTCTCACTTCCTTATCAAAGAAATTGCTCTGGCTGAGGATTTGAAAGGAGAAGTCACTCTCATTGCAGAGAAAAGAGCGTAGTAGTGATTTTAATCAAAACGAGCTGTGTTCAAGTCAATCTGTGATAGTTCTGTTGTTGAAGTGGTAAATTGATTTTTCATTTATTTTATTTTATTAAAATAATAGCAGTTTTTAAATCTATGATTTTTCAGCTTTCTAGTCAGCAAAATACTGTTGATCTTATTGATTCTTCTAATCAACTAAACCAAAAAGACTCAACATCAGTTTTTACAAATTATGAAAATCGACAACAGATAGACAAAGATTTTAAAAGTGTGACACTACATAAAAAAAATACAAAACTTAAAAAACTATTAAGTTTTTTGGATTCAATGAGTATTGAAGATGAAAAGAAGGCAAATGAACTTTTAATTGAAATGTTGATTGCTTCCAGTTTAGGATTTCAGTTGATTGAATCAAAATACTTAAGAGATTTATTGCATACATTGAGGCCATCTTACAAATTACCTTCTTCCCAAGAGTTATTAGATCTCATTCCTCAAGTGCATGCAAAACATAAATCAAACCTAGAAGGATTCAAATCGACCAACATATTATTAGCTTATGAAGGAAAAAGTGGACAATTTACAAGTTGTATTTTCAATGATCACAATAAGTTTATGTTAATAAACCAAAAACCATCATCAGAAAGTATTTATCTTTTCATTGAAGATTCATTGGACGTAAGCAAGGACAAGTTCAATAGTATTCCACATACAATTGTTTGCAATTGCAATAGCATTGTAAATGAAGAAGTTTACAAAGACATTAATATCTTTATGTGTATGTCAAAGCAATTAGATTTGCTAATCAAAAATTTGTCTGAAACAGACAATTTTCAGATATTTTTGTAACTGCTCGACGAGTGCCTTGTTTTTAAAAATGATGTATACAGTGTTTCTTCTATTCCTGTCATTGCTATTGATACTAAAGATATATCTTCATATTTCAAGGCAATTAATTCTTGCATTAAAAATTTAAAAACAATGAGGCAATTTATAGTTGATGGTGATAAAAATATTTTTAGTAATGAATGTACTCAAATTGTACTTAGTAAACCATTTGAACGCAATTTAGTTGAATTAGAAAATGTGTTTAAGCATATTGATGACATTAACAATAAGAGAAATTTAGAATACAAAATTGCTGATTTATTTGAGGTTTGGAGAACAATAGAAAATGATCCAAAAAATGAATCATTGAAGCAGATAATAATTAATAGCAGTTTTCATATTTGTAAAGATTTTGTACTAGTATCAAATGTTTTGCATCCAGTATATCATGGAAAAAAAGTTCATGAAAACGAATTACAATCTGTCATGCTATTTCTAATTAACTCTACGACTAACATGGGAATAAAAAGTTACTATGCTTATAAAGAGAAAGAAGACATGTTTAAACTTCTCTTTCAAAAAGAATATGAGTGGTCTATATTTTGGAAATTAGCTGAAACAACGCACAAAGAATTGGCCGAATTGGCAAAAAGTTTTTTAAGTATCCCTGCTTTTACACATAATGTTGAATTAAACAGTTTTAATTATAGTAATGTAAATTCTGATTACAAAGATTTAATATCACAACTTTTTTACTTTTTAAAATTAAATGAGTAATTATAACTTTTCTTAGGTTAAAAAAAAAGTATTATTTTTCTTCGCTTTCAAACTGTGATGTAACCTTATATTAATTCAAGATCAGTAAGAAAGTGTTCATATACATAGATAAAATTTCTTTGTAATATATATATATATATATATATATATATATATATAAGTCTTTTAAGTTCAAAAAATATAATAAGATTTACTACGTGTTAAATAATATTTAAAAATGTATCTAAAAAACCAATTATAATTTAGTTGAGTGGCAAATAAAATGTTATCCTTAAAAAATGATAAAATTTATTCATTTTTAACTTAAAAATAATTACAAAATATTAATTGTTGATAAATCACTCGTTGTCTGATTCTTCATCCGAAGTCAAATCTGAATCTAAAAAATTATTTGATGACTGTAATTCGTAGTATAAAGCTACTGATTTTGCTGATCGATCTTCTCTTAAACGATTTCTTTTTAATGAATGTACATGCGCCCATTTTGAAAATAACCTTCCAAGTTGTCCAGTAGAAGAGCATAAATAGCTTAATTTTAAAGCTAAACAGCTTAATTCTGGATAAAAACATTTACTTGTTTTCCAAAAGATATCACACGTATAATTTTTAGAAAGTAAAAGTTGGAAAGTTCCAGAACCATTTTTATATTCTTCAAGTTGAATCAGGCCTTGGATACTCAAAACTTCATTGAAAAATTTTTGCATTTCATCAACATAGTCTTGAAACATTAAAAATCTTCTACCTTTGAACTGAGAATCAAGAAAATTTGCAGCTAAACCATAACAATTCACTGCTTTTGCTACACGATTACTAATAACTTTTTGAAAATTTGGATTCTCTACTGGAACGTCTAATGAAAACCACAACTCAATAGCTTCAGCAAGGGAACAGTCTAATGACTGATATTTATTAACTAATGCACAAATTGGGTCTAACAATAATAGATGGTCAATAATTGATTGTTCTATTGTTAAATCAAATAATATATTTTTTATTTCAAGTTTGATGTTATTTTCATTAACGTTGGCAATTTGACGCATTATCTCCAAATTTTCTAAAAATCTTCTAAATGAGTCACAATGACTACACCAGCGAGTTTCAGCAGCTAATTTTGATCTTTTTCCTTTGAGTTCTAAAACTCGCATTCCATTGGCAGGAGATTTGAATTCCTTCAACACTTTATTTATTTTTGTGGCAAAATCTTTATCAATGAAAGACTTGCAAAACAAATTTGCACTATGACTGCTGCAAGTCATATGCCATATATCCACTGACTTTCCCATACTTAGCATTTTAGATGCATTATCAGTTATACAAGCAAAAATCTTTATATTAAACTTAACAAATGCTGTTTCAATGCATTCATTAACAACATTTGTTAAAGCTTCACCAGTTTCTTTAACAATACTAAAATTCCAAGAATCTAAAAATATGTATTTGCCATTGCTTAACTTTAAAATCCCTACAACATATTTTTTATTAGCTGACGAGTTTTTCCAACCGTCTAATAGCAGTTACTGCATCTCTTGATTCTACTGATGCAATAGATCGTTGTAAATCATTAAATTTATTATTTAAGAAAGTATTTGATAAAGTTTTTCTAGTTGGAGGAGTGTATATAGGATTAAGCTTCTTCACAAAATTTTTAAAATATTCGATTCAACAATACAAAATGGAATGTTGCATGCGAAAAAGAAATTTGCCAGAGCATCGTCAATCTCTTTTATAAGAACATTCTTATTTTTTCCTGCCTGTAAAATTCGAATATTATTCTAAATTTTTATTACAATAACTTGATTCTTAATACTATTTTTTACTAATCACTTACCATTTTTCTTTATAGTACTTTCTAGGTCTTAACAAAAATATTTTTTTTGCGTTAGTAAACAATAAAAAATGCACGTAAACACTTTTCTACTGCGTTATGATGATTATTACAAGAATTTAACCTTTAAATTATTTTTTTACATTTTTTACATTTTTTACATATCTTACATTAATTACGTAAATAATGTAAAAAATTCTTTGTAATGTAAAAAACTCACCACTGCTTGAGTGCTCGCGACAATAAGCGCCATCTGTTGCAAGGTCAGACAGATACCCTTTCTTGAGGCCACAATGAAATCGTCGACAAGGAAGACGAAGAATTGTTGCAGCAGCTGGGAGAGCTAGCTCAAGAAGCCATGAAGGGGGTAGAAGCTACAGGATTGACTGACTCAGCGGTGACGGCGCTCGATTCAGCAGCAGAAGTGGGAATGACTGTACAAAAGGAGCTGAGCTCGGCTAATTCAGTCATTTACTCCTTCGATTGCTCCGAGCAGCACATCGTGCCTCCTAGCAAACGACGAATGCTTAAAAAAAGAGAGTTGTTATTCAAGCGAGATCCATAACCTCCGCTGTAAGTATCAACTCTTACAATTTCTTACTACAAGTCCTAAACTGTTCTAATCTGTGTCTGTGTGTGTCTGTTTCAAAAACTGGACTTCTTAAAACTCAACAACCTTGCGCGGAATGTTTTCCTGCCAAGGAAAAAGTTGTCTGACCTGGAGATCAATCAGGTGTATTTTGTCACTGATATTCGAAAGGTCTACACTAACTATGAGTTCGAGATATTTTTACCATCACGTATTTCTGCAGTACTCGAGAAGAGTGAAGATCTTCATCTAGAGTTATTGGAGAAAGCCAATAAGTATGCTTTGAGCATAGAGAATCTTGGCGACAACAAGTTCGAGTTCGCCTAAGGAGCCTTTGGGGAGAGAAAATGTTATGGGAGAGAAAACGATGTTTGGTTGTTTCTCACCAATGGGGGCGTTGGTTGGAGCCCCTATCCTCTCTCTCTCTCGAAAAAAAAAACTTATGAATTGGATTTACTTATTCAACTATTGTGACTGCTATCAAATCCAAGACATTTAACGTAGACTTCATTGCCACGTTTTTTAATAACTTTTACTACAAGATATATGTCGAAATACTTAGCTTTTAAAAGTTCTTGCTCATAAGGCTTTGTTTTTGCCACTTTTGTGATAGTAAATATTTCAGTAGACCAATTAGGTGTATAACCTTTTTCAAAAGCCTGCTTGATTTTACTAACACGTACTTTATCATCGACTTTGAATTTTGGCATTTTAGTCATAGATATATTTCTGTTAAGGAATTTTTATGAATCAGCTTTATAATCAGCTGCAACATCTTTTGTCTTCATACATATAGATCTATGTTTTCGATCATTATAAGCTGCAAGTAAATCTGATAAGATATCAAGCCATTTGTAATTTCCATAAAGACTGAACTTTGGCCACATCTTACTTTTTAATGTACGATTAAATCGTTCACATATGGATGCCTTGACATAATCATGAGTAGAATAAAGATTGATTTTGTACTGTTTCATGAGATCTTCAAAGTTTTTATTGTAAAACTCTTTACCTCTATCAATATGTAAATTTTTAGGTACACGACCTTGATTGAGTACTGATTTCATAGCAGTTGCTAAATCATCACCCATTTTTCTTTTTACAGGTACAGCCAATGCAAATTTAGAAAATATATCTATTATTGTAAGCAAATACTTGTAACCTTTGTTTTCTCGAGCGTAAGGTATCACTTCTACAAGATCAGCTTGCCACGTCTCATCTATATCTCAACAATCAAAATCAAATTTTCGACGTTCGTAATTGCGATGAGCAGGTTTATGGAGCTCTTACACAACAGTTTCTTTTTTAAGATCCATCTTCTTCGAAGTCTCGTAAATTAATGTGGCGTGTTATGATAGATATGGTTGCTTTCATACTTTCTATTGCACTCTCTAACTTTAAAATCTTTCCATCAATATTATCTCTATGACCATCTATTATCGAATCTAAATTATCTTGTTGTAATTTTAGAACAGTGGAATCAGGTGTAATTTTTCTTTCTATTTGAATGATTCGTTGTAAAGTGTCTAGATTTACAGCATCAGTAAATTGATTGGTACATCCAACATTACAAAGCTTTTTATCTTCAATATCATAATTGCCGTCAGTTATTAGCTTCAAGACAATGCCAGTTGGACCTCGGCTTCCCTCAGTTTGACCCAACTTACGTCCGAACACGTCAACACTGATTGTGATAATGTAACATGTTTAAACATGTACACGAAAGCCCTATTCACCGTCTTTTACAGTAAAGAGCAGACGCTATTAGCAGAGTGAATGCGTTCGTTAATTGTTTGAGTGACATTCACGCTAAAACAAGGTGGCGTTCACTGAAAAAGACGGTAAATGATCTTCGTTCACTATATTTTCCGGTGAATGCCACCTTGTTATGACATGAATACACTCAACCAATCAACAAACGCGCTTACTCTGTTATAGAGGGTGTTCAAAAAAGTATACACGATCTTTATAGGACGGATAGAGGAGATCGAAAGGAATAAAAAATTCCAATATTTTTTTTTGATTTGATCAATACCAATCGATCTAGGCGCGATCAAAAATCGTAAAAATTTCTATTTTCAACAATGGAAGTAGGCGGAGCCTGGCAGCAAGAGAGTGGAGAGAGGGAGCGCGCTGGCGAAGGAGAGAGAGAGAGAGAGAGAGAGAGAGAGAGAGCGCGCGAGCAAGCGTATTAGATATTCAGATTAAGATTAATTTTTATTGAGCCAAGAGATCGCCCCATCTGGCCTCAAGCAATATGGTGCATGATAAATATCAGTTTTATTATAAACTAAGTAGCAGTAACGGTAATGATAACATTGTTAATATAATTAAAGATAAAATATATATAAAAACATAATAGTTAAATTAATAGCAGTATTACTGGGGAAGTATAATTGAATGTACAAGGATAGATTTAAGCAGGGTAGTAATTTTGCAATTTAACTTAGGATATGAAGTTAATTAAAATGAAATTGAAATAGATATATTGATAATATCATTGAGCGTTGACTTTGCTCTTCGCAATGATGTGCTCGATGCCAGCTCAATTATCATTAGTGAGAATCATATGCCTTCACAATCTAATCCTTCACAATGCGCTCTTGTCACCCAATCTGATTTATCTCTATTTAGAAGTGCGTTAAAAATTGTTGCTTTATAAGAAGGGAGGTTATCAATTTCAAATGAAGGTAAAGGTAGGCTATTAATTACACGAGTAGCAGTTCTGTAAAAAGATTGATGAAGAGCTTCTGTACGTATAGAGGGGCATTCGTGGTCTTTTCTGTAAAAGAGAGCACGAGGAGGTAGTCGAGCTGAGGCTCTAATACCACTCTCCTCTACTCGTTGAAAACGGGAAGCTAAGTGAGCAGAAATACCAGTAGAGATTATGTTGTAGGCTAGCGTGGCGATCAAATACTCTCGCCTCAAGGGGGGGGGGGGATAGGCAGCCCAGTTTAAGGCGTTTGGGGGTGACATGGTTACCATAGGGAATGTGACCAACCACAAAGCGAACACAAGCATTGAGAGCACGTGCAAGACGCAGTTCTCGAGTTTCATCAACATCATTGTATATTGCTGCAGCATAATTGAAATGCGGAAAAATTAAGGACTCAACAAGAGATTTGCGAAGTTCTTAAGATAAATGGCGCTTGTGGTAGGTCAGGGTGCGCAAGGTAAAGTATATACGCTGCAGAACCACGCTTACATGGTTATTTGTATCAAGGTTACAGTGAATCCAGACACCCAAACTCTTTACTAGCTGTTCAAAACTTAAAGCAATCCCACTTACATAAATTTTGGGTAATTCAGTATAAGACAACTTACTGGTAGAAAGAAGACCGCCAAGAATTATAGCCTTTGTTTTAATTGCATTAATTGTCAAACCATTTCTCAAAGCCCAGACAACAATATTTTTAACATCTTCATTGATTCGAGCAATGGCTTCAGCAAGCTTATTAAACTTACACAAGATATAAATTTGAAGATCGTCTGCAAAGAGAATGTGTTTAGAGTGTTTCAGGACCTTGCTCAAATCGTTAATAAAGACAGAAAAAAGTAAAGGGCCTAGTACACTCCTTTGAGGAACTCCTGATGTGACAGGCCATGATGTAGATGGTACATCAGCGGAACCGCTAACAGATTGTGTACGCCCAGAAAGATACTAATGAAACCATTTTAATACGTCATCGTGCAGCCTAAATTATGCAATTTATCTAACAGCAAATGATGGTTGATAGTATCGAGAGCTTTAGTAAAGTCGAATAGTACCAGCACAGTGTGAGAGCTTTGATTTATCGCAATTCGAGCGTCATCTTTGCAATAGGTCGCACATCAGAGAATGAATTAAGCTGTTTATTTTCAGCTAATGGGAGAATTACTGTGTGTTTCCAAGGAGTTGAAAATGTGTCCGAGACTAATGAATGATTGATCAAAGTTGTAAGAGGAGATAATAAGGCAGGGGCAGCAAGTTTGAGAATAGGTACTGAAATACCATGAATACCATGTGTTTTTGACTTGGCTCTCATAAGTTGAATTTTAACGCAAGCTTCAGAAACTTCACTGAAATAAAATTGAGTATTAACTACGGGAGCGAGCGAAGAACAATCACAGAATCTACTGAGATCAGTCACTTCCGATAGCAGGGGTGGATGAGCTAAGGAAACCGAGGCAAAGTGTGCATTAAGAATTTCTGAAGTAAATTTAGATAAGGGTGAAGGTAGAGGGGTAGAAGTTAGACCAATTTGTTTGAGAAAAGACCACTCACTGCGTAAGTCAGGTAATGATGTAATACGATTTTCCAGGTAGGAATGTCGAGCAGAGTCAATTAAATGTTTAATAAATAAGCGCAGGGATTTAAAGCAAGCATAGTCCTCTTTAAGGCCAGATTGTCGAAAGTCACGAAAGGCCCTATCACGATCACGAATCAGAAACCTAACTTGATCACTGACTCAAGGCTTTCTTCGAGGTCGCGGAACTCTCATAACTAGCGGAGCAAGGCAGCCAAAGGCAAAAGTGAGAGCATCAGAAATTTTTATAGAATCTAGATCAACTGGTTCTAATTCAAAGTGGGGGATAAAAGAAGAGTCAGAAAAAGTCGAATGCAAGCCTATCTCAACTAAACTACATAAGAGGGTCTGATCAACACTGAAAAGAGCTCTCGGTGGTTTAGGTTCAGGCTGAGGTTTAGGTATGGCACGCTTGACTAAGATCTCCGTCCAATCATGACCAGCCGCAAATGGTGATGAGGATTTGGAATAGTTGATGAGGTAGAATAGATTGCTAAGTATAAATAGATCTAACCAAGTATGAGTAGGTCTGCCAAGATAAAGCCCATGGTGTGTGCTGTCCGATGGAACAAGCTCTAGAGATGAAGCAGTGTGCTGTCCGATGGAACAAGCTCTAGAGATGAAGCAGTGAGAGCCTCGGACAAATAGCGAGAATCTGCTGAAGAAACATTCGTGTCAATGTTAAAGTCACCAGAAACAACAATCAATTTATAGAGATGTTGAATTTCAGCCAGTGATGCAAACAACTCATGAGGATAAGCATTTTTAGATAGATAGAGAGAGAGAGAAAGAGAGAGAGAGAGAGAAAGAGAGAGAGAGAAAGAGAGAGAGAGCGAGCAAGAGTATGTGAAGGCTAATGAGCAAGAGAAAGGGGAGACCGTCTCGCAAAATTTGGAGACCAGCGCCGATATGTACATAACATACGTACTAGCGGTGTTGGACGCTTAGTGGAGGAGGGGCGGGCCGGCAAGCAGACGAGCGAGTCAATGCGTAAGGCTGGACGAAGGAAGGTAGGGAAGCGTTTCTAAGAAAAATAGCGGCCAAGCTTTTCTTTTGTCTTTATACGTTTTTGCGCCTACTATTAAAACTTATCACACTTAAAGATGTGATAATAACAAATTTATAACGATAAATTTACGTCGCAAATATTAATAAAATACTAAGCTACTTTAATTATCAAATATAAAACTTAACGTCTTACTTTATCTTTACTATAATCTATATAACTTACTCTCGTAGATTCTTTTGTTGTTTGAAAATTACTACCCAACAATGACGTTTCCTCAGCTCCAATTACTTATATAATTTTTGAGACAACATAATAAGACAAGCGATACAATATAGACATGCAGGAATAAACCGGTAAACCTCGTAAATAATAACAAGTTAATGAAAGGAAAATTAACGATAAAATATATTCAATTCAAGAATTATACACCAGCTAATTCTCTACTTGTCTCGACTGAGTATTTAACCTTAAATGCTCTTTAACAATTTACGTCTCGAAATATAGTCCTAAGAATCAAACGTTTGCACGCGATTCTCTTGTCTCGAATAATAACAATGATAATAATTAGAATAATGAATTACTCCTTAAAAGAAAAACTGAAGATACTAGAACGGTTGACTCGCTCTTACGCTGGCTCTCTCACTTCCAATAACCTCTCGCACTGGATTACACTCGCTCACTCACTTTCGATACGACTCTATTTAGAAGGACTACAAGTAGCTTCTACTAACAGATCCAGAGATTGAATGCCGTCGTCGACGTTTGTGTCGAACAGCAAGCCTCGGTCACACGCCGCCGATTCTCCCTCTGCTCCACTCAGTAGGTACTTCACTTCAGGTGAAACACATAAGAAAGTTCTTGAACATACGGTCTAACCGATTTTCTATTTGAAATGACCAATAACAATCTGACACGACTTCCCACTATATCACATGATTCCCACTCTAGTAATACTATTATCATGACGAGCGCCATCTATGTTAGGTAAAGAACTCTACTATTACCATAAATCGATAATTTATATGAACATCCAATGTTATGGCGCTACAATCGACTACTCGTTTTTGAAACCAAGTAGTCTGATTCTGGCTCTAAATCAGCTACACCAATGAAAGCGAGTCACTTTTAAACTCTACTTGTTTTCGAGACCAAGCAGTCTGATTCTGGCTCTGAATCAGCTGCACGAATAAAAGCGAGCTACTTTTAGACTCTACTCGTTTTTGAGACCAAGCAGTCTGATTCTGGATCTGAATCAGCTGCATGAATGAAAGCGAGCCACTTTCAGACTCTACTCGTTTTCGACTTAATATTCTTGCGACGGTCAAATATACCGTCGCAAACTATGCAGTCCTAAAAAACATGGACAACGTATTTACATGCATGTGTAAATACTTGTTGTGCAATAATAAAAATAAAGCGATTTCAAAATATTAAAATTTTAAAAATAAATATTTCAATCATTTTAAAGCTTTTTAAACTTGATTAGGCCTTGTAAGTCAGTGCATGAAAAATGACGAAAAGCTTTTAAAAATAATTTAAGTAGTAACAATGCTTAATTAAGTACGTTAATAAATAAAATACACTTTTCCAAGCAGTAAGTGTTTAATTTATTTCTTCAAAAACTCTTTTTCTACGAAAACATTTCTCTGGAAGTAAACAAGCTTAAATAATAGAGCTGAACTTCAAGATTGGCGGATACTGTAGTCTTACGGTGGATACTTGCCTTCCGTTGTTTTTAATTTTAAGTATTTTCGTTTGGCTCTTTTCAGGACCAACAAATAACGACGTACGAAGATTTTTTCCAAATAAATGCAAACCTTTTCTTAATTTTCTTCACCAATAATTTTTTTTTTTAGTGACTAAAAATATAAAAATTGCGTTTTACAATTTAAATAATTGAAAATCGCAATTTTAATTACTACGCAACAAATCTAAATAATGTTTTTGATAGTATTTGCACGTACATGTAAATAGTCAAACAGTATTTTAAGTATTAAATAATTTGTTATTTTATCAATGTAATGTTACTTAATATCATTTATTAATATCACATAAGCAGGTTATTTTTTACAAACACTACTTTGATAAATGCATTTTATTTTTTAATATACTCGATTAAGCATTGTTAGTACTTAAATTATTTTCAAAAGCTTTTCGTCATTTTTCATGCACTGACTTACAAGGCTTAATCAAATTTAGAAAGCTTTAAAATGATTGAAATACTTATTTTTAAAATTTTAATATTTTGAAATCGTTTTATTTTTATTATTGCACGACAAGTATTTATACAAGTAGTATAGAAGTACATTTTCCAGACAGACGATGACGTCACAAGTAGGGGGAAGGGTTAGAGCTGGCGCCAAGAGGAAAAGTAGAGGGGGGAGAGGTGAAGTTAAAAATAGCCGCGGCCCGGCGTAGCCGGGCCCACATGGCAGCGGGGGGGGGGGAAGCGCCCGCGGCCCCGCGCGGGTAAGGGGAGGCACCCACGGGCCCCGCGCGGCTGGGAGGGGGTGCCCGCGACCCCCGAGCGGGTAGCGCGCGCGACCCCGGGGGAGGTTCACCCTGCCCGGCTGCGCCCCGTGGTGGAGAAAGGCGCCTGGCGTAGCCAGGCGCGCGTATAACCAGGAGCGCAGGATAACTCAGGGTGGAGGCAGTCGATGGCCGAGCGGTTAGAGGCGTAAGTCATCTCATCGTTCGGACATCGCTGCCCGAGGGGTCGTGGGTCCGATTCCCGGTCTAGATCAAAAATTTTTTTCGGAGATTTTTCTTCGTAAAAAATTTATCTGGTCTGGAATTCTGAATCCCGATGCCAATAGGAGTAAACCTATTTAAAAATCAATGCCTTAATTGTGCCCTTTACCTCAACAAAGCCTCAGTGCTACAAAGTTAATGGCCGTACAGCTATGCTATCGCCAATATAACACAGAAGAAGAAGAAGAACTCAGGGTGGCCTGAGCCATATGTTTTCTGGTCGTAAAAATACTTACAGATCCCTTGTTTGTTTATATATATACTTACGACGGTTACAATGATGGGTAAGAGGCCTGGTGATGCTGCTGTCGTATATTAGAAGGAAGAAAATTTTAAATATTTATATGTGAAAATAAAAAGTTGTGGGGGAAAAAAGGTTTTAAAAATAAAAAGACCGTTGGTATATTTTTAATACATATATTTGAAAAAATTTTGGATAGACATTTAGTACATATAATGGATTATTATACATTATTATTAAAATAAAAAAGTTATATTTTTTTAAAAAATTAGAATAATATATTAATCACACACGGTACACATACATTTAGTCACTCGTTCAGATACGTAAATATAATACATATTTAAAAAAACTATTTTCTCCATTCATCTCTTACATACGTTTTTAGATCTACAATATTAATTACAATTGGCATGTATAATTCGCTTTTGACGACGAAACATATTTCTATACCTTATAATACGATTAAATAAAAATAAAATTAATCTATCATTACTGAAGGTATTAAATGAAAATAATGTACAAAACATCTTAAGAAAATAGCCATGACACATATAAAACAAAAAAGCGATACAGTAATGCCCACACACACTAGAGTAGATGCTCTGCAATTGTTGATGTTCCATCGGTAGCTACGACAATTTCTTCTGAGTCGATCAATATGGTCCGGTACGGATGGGGCCACTCCGTAACTGTCAAAATATGTACCTTCTCCATCTTCTGCTGCACATATTGCCACCCAGTGTGAGCCAGGTTTTGAGCTGTCGTCTGTATTTACTACAAAAGCGCACGGTCTATGCCACACCAAAGGAATCTTTTCAGCATGAACGACACCCACTGTGTGAGCTGGAATGTACTGAAGTGCTCGCTGTATTTGTATCGAATCCATGCCGTATGTTTTCATAAATACTCTCCTCCTTCTTCTCTATTTTTTTCTCCTTCTTCTTCTCTTTATTCTGTCCGTGAGATTTTTTTCCTCGTTATTTTTTGAAGCGTTTGACGGAGTTACATGATCGTGATCTTTTGACTTACAATTCAAAATACCAACTTTTTCACAGATGGTAACTGTTGAAAGTTAGCAACTCTGTCTTACTTCCAGTGTACTCGGTCTTACTTCCGGTGCACTCTGTCTTACTTCCGGTGCACTCTGTCTTACTTCCAGTGTACTTGGTCTTACTTCCAGTGTACTCGGTATTACTTCCAGTGCACTCTGTCTTACTTCCAGTGTACTTTCCTACAGGGTATGTTGAAGGTTAGCTTAGTATATGTTTGAATTCTCGCGCCTAAATTAGTTTCCAGTGACCGATGATCACTTTGGTTTGCGCAGCAGCACTGTCTGCCCCTTTCTCCCACTTTACTTCCGTCTTCTTCTTCTTCAACTGTCCGGCAAGACGCGCTTACCGGCAGTCTACGTCGCACATGCGCCCTAAGCGCACGCTCCCTCGAGCAACTCTCGTAATTACAGTGTACTCGTTTTCATTCCCGCAAACGTAAACGAGACACTGCTTTACTTCCTTTTCTCAAGCTTACGCGCATCACATGCGTCCGTCGCTTTTATTATTTTCTACCGCTTTAAAGTTTGTAACTTC
>JAPYZE010005314.1:0-17705 GCA_030522805.1 Leptomastidea abnormis | reverse complement strand
ATATATATATATATATATATATATATATATATATATATACATATACATATACGAAAAGGTATAAGGCACCAGGAGTAGGTATAGCGAGAGAGGACGAGCGCAGAGCTCAAGAGTCGTCACTCTATACATATCCCTATATATACAGCATTGCGCAAGAGAGAAAAGCTGATCACCCCTCCGTTGAGTCGTAAAGGTCGTGTTACGATTGGTGGACAGTAGAGGCGCGAGGGTGGCTGGGCGCGTTTACCTATTGGCTCGCTTCAGCCCCCCCCCCCCCCAGTTCCCCCTGAGGCGTGTACTCAACGAAGGGTGGGGGTATGGGGGGAGGGGGGGTTAGAAGAGAAAGAGGGAAATCTGAGGGATGCTACTATACTCCTCTCGCGGCCGCCTTTTTTGGTCGCCCCTGTGCTCCAGGGTTTTCCCTCTCTTCTATTTCTACCTCCTTTTCTATCTTGTACCGATCCTTCGAATATATACCGACTAGTTTCTATCATCCTCATCCCTACTCTTTGTATCTTCAGAGACTATCTTTGTCCGCGTGTATCTTTTTTTCGCTTTTCTTCTCTATCCTTTTTCTACATTTTTTTTTTGTAAATTTCTTTTTTATTTTTTGCTGACTTGCGCGTCTGCGGACGAGAGCTATACCTTTGGCTTTTTCCGAAATAGCCTTTTACACCGAACTGAAGTTTGCCCTGTTTTTTACCCGCTTATTTTCTTTTTTTTTTTTTGTAATGAATCTCGAGCGTAAAGCACGTAATTTCAAGTTACTCGTTGCAAAAAAAAGCGAAAGCTTGCTAGAGTCTGTATAATTGCTATCTGAAATTGTATAACTGCCTCAAGATAATAGAACCATTAATTTTCTTTTTCTTTTAAAAAAATACAATAACCATAATTATTTAACCTTTATAAAAATTATATTTTTCAAAATATAACATTCAAAAATAAACTCTTCACTTCTCAAAAACATTGAGCTCCAACTTTTCCATCTCCACACAAAAAGCTCGTAAAAACGTCTTCTCAAGCCCTTATCTTACCGCGTCTACATTTCTTCGTACCAAGCTCGTTCCCAAACGCGTGTATGTACACATACGTACATATACTTATCTCCATCTCAGTACTTTTCACTCAATGTACTCATGCCCGCCAGCAGATTTTTGCGCGTTTGCGCAACTTACGAATGAACTGCGAAATTGGCGAACGAACTAGACTTGCTCTTTACTTTTCGACGAAGCACATGCTTATTTCTAGTTTTTCTATTCCTCATTCTTGTTGCGCTGTACTAACTGTCGGCTTTTAAGTTAAGCTTTTTCAGCGAAACGTCCATTATTATTTCCATGTAAAAAATTGAAAATCTCTTTTCGTATATTTCTGTTAGAATATGCTTTATTTATGTTATAATTATTTTGAATAATATGTTGGTTGGTTATTGTAATGATAAATGATTACATTATGCATCAAGCTTTTAATTGCAGTATCGAATTCATAAAAGTGTAATTACTAACTATGAATAATTCTTCATACTTTAATGTAAAAGAAAAAATCTCAATGCACCTTACAAACAAAAAAAAATTAATGTTCTAAAATTTAAACTAAACAAGCAAGAATAGTCAAAATGAGCATTATACTCACCAAGGTATAGCAAATACTCAACGTAATAAGCAACAAGAAAGCCAGACTTAAGAGTTACAATGCGTGACGAATATATATGTATATATGTACAAGACCCTTCCGGAGTTCTCGCGCCCTGTGCAGACAATCGAGCAACATATATAGCAGACGCAAATTGTAGAGTCAAGTGCACGTATATATCTTTGGTCATGTTAGTACCGCCTTAAACCTTAGGACATTGATCGATCGAGTGCTTTGAAATTTGTATACTTGAGAAATAGTGCAGGCTGCTGTGTTAGACAGTCTGACTTCAATTTTAGTTCAACATTTATAGATTTTTTTTTTTAATAGTACAAAATTTGCTAATTTTTATCAATTTTAATTTTACAATAATTATAATAACAACCAAAAATTAACAAAATATACCTATCAGTAGATATATGATAAATAAGTACAGCAAGCGAACAAGCATCATCGTCAATTATAACAAGCATTCACAATTTCTACATATACATCCTCTTCGATATCACGAAAATGAAAGGTCGAATTAACGCCAAGGGCAAAGGATATACCATAAGCACACGCGGGGGAGGCGCGAGGTATGAATTATAAGGACCAATTTGCCAGGGAATCCGTGATAAATAGACAAGCTCAAGGTGCGCTCGCGCAGCTCAGCAGTATAGGCACACAAGCTGGGCGACAGAGCAAAACGAGAGAGGATCCGGTGTGTGGCTTTTATATGTAGTTATATGTGTATAGATATATATTGTAGAGTATATGTATGTACAACGAGAAGCGGTGCTCTGCGGGAGTAGCGGTGTTCGTGGCAGTGGTGCACTTTTCGACGCCCCCCACTACAAGACAGCGTAGACCCTTTTGTTGGGGGCAGGAGGGGGGCAAGTGACTGCGCGGCTCCGCCCCACCCATTGCCCCCCAAGCCACGCCCCCCTCCCTCAGTCGTATATCGGCATCACTGTCGTCGTTGTCGTCTGCTTGCGAGCCGCTGCTCAGTAAAACAGGGAAGAGGCGCAAGCTTCGCTGCTGCGCTGCTACTGCTGCTGTGCCGGTAAGAAGCACAAACTCCGCAGGGGCGAGCAAGCAAGCAAGCAATCGTCTTTTCTCTCTTTTGCTCTATAACCCAAGCTGCCAACGGACGTGCGAGCTCGAAATCATATACGTATAGGAAGAAGGGGAAGGCAGGGGCCGTCTTTTTTGGCCGGCTGCAGCAGTAGCAGCAACAGCAGCCTACATCACACAAGAGAGAATCATTATAGCCGTAGGGGCGCACATAATATACGGTCGCCGTCGGCGAACGAGGCAACCGCGAGTGTGAATTGATTTTGACAAATTCGCGAGTTATTTATTATCAGTATAAAAATTAATATTGAAATAAAAAAAAAAATTAGAATTGATAATTAGAGAGTTATATAAGTAAGCGGGGTTAATCCCCCCGCGCGCGCGCTCGGTCGGTATACTTGGTGTATAAATAAAGTGAATTTATTTATTAAGGATGCCGAGATCGCGTAAGGACGAAATGCGTTCAAGACGCAAGTGCCGACGGATTCAGGAACCACCTAATCCTGAACGTTAAAAGTTTGTGTGTTGATAAAAAAAAAAAATAAAAGATGAGACAGTATGTGGTATGATGTATGTATCAAGGACGTACTTTGTTGCAGTTGGTTAAATAATTTTTAACGAGTTGGATTAGTATCATTTTGTGACTTATTCGTGGATATAGAAATTAGTTACGGATTTTGGCTGATTTTTAACGGATTTAATAAATGTGAGTAATTACATTGTTTTTAATATGTTCTATTTTATTTATAACATATTTGTAGAATATTTAGCATTTGAATTATTTTATTGATATTGACAAGAGTAAAGCTGTAATTTATATGAGTTATAAATTAAATATTTAATGTCTGAATAATTTAATAATAATAATAATGATTTCGTAAAAAGAATTTACGGTTTGCACGAAGTATAAAAAGATTCACGCTTAAAGCGATTTAAGCCAATCTAATAATTCATAACCATGTTATCACCAAGTAGCCAACAGATCAAAGAAATAAATCCCCCGTTGACAAAGAGTAATTTCTCATTTCATCCTTAAAATTTATAAGTAGCTCACAAGTTAAGCGACAATCAGCAAAAAATTAAGCGTTTTGAGGATGTGCAGAAAAAGAGATTAGAGAATGTTACAAGCGAAGAATCGCGATTATTAGGTGGATTTTATAAAAGGGATCAAGTCAAGACTGTTGAGTCTGTTAAAGGGGATTGAGATAATACTATATGTACTGTGGTTGGATAGTTGTCGATTAGCTTCTAACGCCGGGAGCGTTGAATTCTGGGGATGATATTTTGGTATAAGAGGTTGTGTGTGATGGTGTTATTTAGGAGTAAATTTTTTATTTTTTCTTTTAGCTTTGGTACTGGAATATTTTTCTTGATGAAATTAAAAAGACAAAAAAATTATTTTGACTGTATTTATCAAATTGGATAAACAGATTAAATTTTATAAAAAATAATTAAATAGTTTATATTTACAATAAACAAATATTGAATATAATACTATTCAAAGGTTTTATGAATAAAAAATATATCAATCAATAACTATAATCTTTTCTGTAGAAATAAATACAATTGTACTATAATCAAATACTTCATTGTTAATAAATCTACATTCAAATGTCTCAGTACTTACTGCACGATTAATTTTTCTTACAAATTGGTATAATAGATGACATTACAATATCATAAACATATGCGACGTTTAAATCTCAAGCTTATATTACCCACAATATAACAAAAACTCAATCGTTTGAATAAAAAAAATACTTATAAAAAAGCCTTACATGATTTCAATTAAACAAAAACCCCATATATCAATAATACAAGTACATAAACGATAACATTTCGATTTAATCATTAACCAAACAAAACAAAACTCATTCGCTTAGCAACACAAATATATATGTATATATCCAAGTACGTAAAGAATGCAAAAGCCGTCGGCTAACCTATTTCAAGATCAATCCCCCCTCTTTTCTCTTTCTCCTTCAGAAAAAAACGATAACTCCTTCTCATACACACAAAAGTCTCAGCCAAAAACTCTCGACAATATTCTCAAACGTTTGCGTACACACTCCAAGTGCCAAATATCACTTATGTAATATACGTATACATGTATATTGACAGTAAACAAGCGTAAACATTAACCGATACATTGACAATACGTACTCTTAAAGAGTATATTATACAAGTGCACTGCAACTTTTACTGTGTACATAATATAGTTTACGATCTCACATTAATAAAAATCGGTAGGTATTGTCAACGTTAGTGTATAGGTACACATGTACTAAGTTATATATAGTATACAACTCTTGAGACGCTTTATAGAGGGTCCAAGTTCAAGTGCCAACGTAAATTAGCGAACAATTAACGCTACGAAAATAAAAAAATCTCCCAACCCTTCTGTATATATATTCTTATTCGCTATACTACTACTACTACAACTTACTACCCCCTTTTTTTCTTACTGACTCTCGAAGCTTCGCGAAGTATAGGTACATAGTAGCAGCTCCATTATTTTAAGGTCTTAAGTGGTTTTCAGGCCCCTTTCAGTTTAACGGCTTGTTGAGAGTATATACGTTTTAGCTCTTTCTTTATACTGCGACTATATATAGTCGAACAGATTCTTTTAAATTGCGATGTTGCTTTTTTTTATAAATGGACCTACAGATCGTGTACTTATATTCATGTGAGTTTGGGTTATATGAGTTTTCAGTTTGTCACGTTTATATAGTTAGCTTGCCCTAAGCGATTCTTTCATAATATTTTTGTGTATGCTAAGGTGAATTATTTTAGGGATGTTTGGTCAGTATGTGGATTTATGTTAATAATGGGATATTAGCCAAAATTTATCGAGTAAATAAATTAGGTATGTCTATTAGGTTTTGTATGGTTTCTTTTTCCTTTTCACAGAAATTTATTAAAATTCATAAAAGTAATATTAATTTATTATAATAGCAGTTAGTCTAAAAGTCTAAATTTAAAGCTCATAATTTCCAAACTAGTAAAAAACTTCAAATTTTCAAGCTCACCTAAATCAACCTAGAAGATAAAAAAAGTGGTCCATACATTATATACATACAGAAAAAAAAGAGCACGTCATTTTTTTTTACCGCGGAGAGGTACGGGATTACATGTACCCAATGTATATATATATAAGCTATGCACACAGTATAGCAACATCAGCCTACCTATACCTAGCTATACCTAGCACTAAAGATCAGAGCACCTATACTTGTGAGATGAAGCAAGAGTTTGTAAAAAGAGAGAGAAAGGGTTACAGACTTGCACACGTGAAGAAAATAAAAGAATAGACTCCCAAGGGTGCGCTTTTCTCTCTCTCTCGTTCTATAGCTCAAGCTTGCACTACCGATTAATATATCAATATAATATACAGAGTTTGAGGTAGAAGAGAAGAGGAAAAAAATAAGGGAAGGACGCTCGTTCATTTTTTATTCATGGAAACACGACTATAACAGCCCGCGGCTAACTGGCCGATTAGCACCAAAAGAAAGAGAGAGAGAGAGAGAGAGAGAGATTTAGCTCTATATACATATACCTTGTATTTTTCATGAGGTGTACGTAGGGTAAAGAACTATATATACATGTATAGAGTAGAGTATACATAGAGAGAGGGAGAGATTTCGATTGGAAATTCGCGCGGGTACATTTACGAGTGATGTCGATGGCACATGGAGGGAGGGAGGGTTTACAATTCACGTGCGGACGATCCAGCGAATTTCGCGATTTATTATTCAGTATATAGTTGGGGAATGAGAGGACAGGGAGAGAAGCTGCTGAGTGTGTATACTATGCTATAGATATATGTATGTTCGATATCGGTATATTCGGGAAATATAATGGGGAATAGGCTAGGTAATATTATGTGTACTGTGAAGAATTGAAGGGCTTGAATTTGTGTGTGTGTGTGTGTGTGTGTGTGTGTGTGTGTGTGTGTGTGTGTGTGTATGTGTGTAATAGAGTTTTGGGATTGAGTGTTGTATGAATTTATGAATTTTCAAGTTTTATATTTGTAAATAAGGGAGTAATTATGAGTAAAGAGAGAAGAAGAGAGGATATATTGAAGTTTTAAATATCTAAAGGATATTCGGATGTTCGGCTTAAACGTATTAGTGTTATTATGTATATATACGATTACGTCATTTATGATTTATCCAGCGGCAAAAAAAAAAAAAAAAAATCATTTGGTTTCAAATTAGATGAATAGAGGAAACGAAGGAAAAATCTGTCCTATACCCTTTTTTTTTTCAAGTAAAGGTTAAATATAATATAGGTACTTATACCTATATACATCCTAGTAGAGCGTTAACCTTTTATGGAGTTATATACAAGACTTTAGTCATCCGTCGGGTCTAAAAACCAAGCGGTAAAATGGCGTAGTACAACTGTATAAATCACGTCTATATATACTTTTGTCATCTACAAATCCTTTAAGCCCTTTGAAGAGTTTTACTTTTAGAGTTTCGTAAAAATGTACTACCCCCTTACATTTTTCATCTTTTCTTTTTTTTTTTTTGCTTTTTTTCTTTATGGTATTGGATGGTTGTATAAAGGCAGCAAAAAGTTATATGAGGATTATTGAATAGATATATGTTCATTCGAGTAGACTTAATTTGCATAAGTTTTGAAAAATTCATTGATGACGTGTACTTGCATTTACAAAGATTAAATAATTTTTTTTTTTTTAATTTTTTAAAATATACACAATTACCTCGTCAACATCCTTATACATAATAAAAAACATATTTTTCATCATCTCGTCATCAATACGAAATCTTTACAGATTTACCAATATTTCCAAAAAAAAATTTTCCATCTTTAACACATACACCAACCAACTTACTTTTTTTTTATATTTTTCCAATTCACCATATAATAATACATAATATCTTACGATTATACACACCAAGCCTAGAATAAAAGACGACATACATATAAGAAAGTCTAAAGCATCAGAAAGCTTGAGCTCAGAAAGTAAAAGAATAGAAGAAAAAAAAAAAGAGAGAAAAAAAAGAAGCAGCAGCAGTAGCAACGAGCCCCACGGCAGTCACATTATTACGCTACTTGATTTTGCAGCGAGCCGTCGCGCAGCAGCAGCTGCCTCGTGCAGCCCAAGAGAAATCTCAACTCTGAGGTCCACGTGAGTATAATAGAGAAAAGAGAGAAAGAGAGAGAGAGAGAGAGAGAAAAGTAAAAGGGGCGCTCCTCTGCTAATATTTGAGAATAGCTCCTGGTTTACGGCACTGACGCATACACATACACTACTGGACAATTGTATATTATATACGCGCATCTACTATTCCGTATTGCGTTTACGATTATAACTACTACTACTAGTACTACTACTGAGAACCTCTTCAGGATATATATATATGCTTGTGCTTCTTCTTGCCTTTTAAAGGTTAATCGGAAAAGAGCCGGAGCGTATAGGCTATTATATTAACTTGCTGAAATAATGAGTTGCTATTTTAAAAAATAAAAAAAGAAAAAGCAGAGGATAATATAGGTTGATGATGTGTATAAGTATATGTGTGTCTTTTATTTCTTTAACTAAAATGATCATTTTGTGTATTACAAATTAAATAGGTACATATTTTTGGTGTGAATTAATTTTTAGAGAAAAGGAAAAAATTTTTGTATAGAAAAAAATGATAATTTTATAGCAGAGTTGCCTGTATCAGTAAGCGTAACGAAAAACATAGACACGATATATAGCCAAATGGGCAGGTATTTGAGATTTAACCAAACTGATAAGTGTGTGGTCTTACGCGAAACCAAGCTATATGTATGTGTGTCTGTGAGTTATCAGGGTTATTTACGCGGTAATTGTTGTATGTAATACTCACTGTATATGCAAGCTTAACTTCTATGTCCTCTATACTATTGTTTTTTCTTCTCTTTCTTTTTTATGAAATAAAAAAGATTCAAGTATTTTTTGCTAGTACGGTTGGTAAATTTTTGTGTTAATAATTAAATTACATTTTTTTTAGTCTGTAAATGTGTATTTAATAAAATATATTTTACTAAATATATTTTTATGTACAAAATATACATTATGTTTTGTACATTTTTGTACATCATTATTTTCAAAAAAAATGTTTACACAAAAAAAAATTTGTAAATCACATACAATTTACATAATTATATATTAAATAAATTAAATACACGAAAAATATTTATACTCTAACAAATTTTTAATGTTCTCAATAGCAGACACATCGCGTAAAATTTTATTTTCTCTCAAACAATAATAAACTCCTGTAGCTTTATACAACACATAAATTCTCTTTTTTTCTTATTACACAAAAACTTATTCTCAACACTCGTACCCTTATAAGCCACTTGTTTCACTCTCTCCTTCTTATTCTCAAAACCCTCTCTCTCTCTCATATACACGGATGAGCGTTTGATGTCTTACCCTTTCATCGTCCTAATTCTTATTTTGCAGTATTCGTCGTTAATTGACATATTTGGTAAAATATTGGAGTTTTCCGACAATTCTAAGGTAATTAAAATTGTCGGAAAACTCGTACATTTTGAAAAATATGTCAATTAACGATGAATACTGCAAAATACGAGGTAGGTCTCTACGTCGGTATGATGCATGCCCTTAACGCGATATTATTCCGCGACAAGTCGTCGTTAATGAGAGGGGCTTGAATTTTACACTCTTGTCATTCGCGTAAAAACAACAATCTTATAACACACATTATAGCGTAAAATTATTTGACCTAATATCTTTCAACTTTCTTTGTTTCTTTCTTTTTTTTTTTCTTCAAATGAATTAATACAAATCATTAAACTTAACTTTATTTCCTGTCTTTATTACTCAATACCAAGACTTTTTACTATATAGAATAGAACTACTGCTGCTCACAATAATACATATCCCACCCTTATATACATACATAAATACCTGACAGTAAGCAAGTCGCAAGTGGTGTAAGGTTGAAATTAATGTGCCACTTCCTCCCACGCGCTATACTTACTATGTATATGCACACTGTATATACTTGACTCGTGCAAGTAGCTAACTGGCAATAGCCACCACCACCACCATTGCCGCCAGGCAAGCATGAAGCGCACGTACCGCGCGCGTGTGTTGTGCTCCGAAAACGGCCAGTCGCGATTTATGGGATCGAGTCTGTGTATGTGTATATATATGTTTCCCTTCTGGTGTTTATTTATATATACGTATATAAGTGTTGTAGAAAATCGATTTGGGTAATTTTAAGAAATTTAAGGGAGAAGAGTAATGGGTGAGAGAAGCATTTGTTATATTGTTGGATTAAGTATGTGTATGGTTAAAGCGTGAGACAATGGTTACTTTATACTTGGGGGGAGGGAGGGTTGAAGGTGTACTTGATTTCGCTCCCACGCATTAGCGGGTGGTTATACTTGATTTGGTTTTGAGTATCATTTTACCAATTTTATTATTCCGATGTAATTATGATTTTGCAGTGTATTCTGCAAAAATTTGCTTTCTTTCAATAACAATATGCAAAAGGTATTGGAGGTTGAGAACTTATACAGTCAAAGGGTGCGACATATTTCCGGTCTCTACTAAATGATAGAACAACAGATAAAACAAATGCTCTTTCTTTCTTTTTTTTATTTCTTTCATCCTTTAAAAAGCCTTGGAGGCTAATGGATGCTCACAAGATTCATAAATCAGCTAAAGAATAAGGATATGCACAAAAGATCATTGGTAAGGATAAAGAAACAACTTGTGCATGCCGGTAACATGTGCGAAGAGTGTGTAAGCGCAAACGCAGGTGCACTCGATGACACCTCGGCCACTCCTTCGCTGCTGTTTCATATATAGTATATATTATGTATAATCGTGCTTGTCTTGAGTAATTGCTTTGGCGGTCTTATTTGTCGGGATTTGCATAATATATCTCTGCATTTGAATTTTGATTATTTTTATTTATTTTGGTTGGTTATTTCTTGGAAATTTTTAATGTACTGGTGTTTTCGTTGTTTAAGGATTTAAATATTTCATCTGCTGCATCTATAATGATGATTACTTTTTAATTTAAAAAACTATGTTTAGCCTCCCCCTTTTCCACTCAAACTTTTCTTGATCCCTTTTTCATAGCTTTTTAAAAATATTATAAGATCAGATTGGTCACGAGTGGGGGGGGGGGGGGCAGCCCCCTCGGACGGGTTAAGCGAGGGGCAAAGCCCCCCCCCCCCCTACAAAAAAGTACTATTAGAATAAAATTCGTTTATTTAAAAATTGAAAACTTTAGTAAATCTTCACAAAAAATATATAAATTATAACAAAGTGCCAGACTATCCAGAAAGTATATAAGAAGTTGTTGTGTGAATATATATAAAACGTCGCGTGTGGCACTTTTCAGTCCCTCACATTCACCTATACATATCAAATATGTCGCGTAGCCTCATATTCATATATATAAAGCTGGGGGGAGGGGGGGAGGGTAGCTAAAGAAATGGCCTCCCGAGTGTGTGTATACATATCAAAAGCATCATATATACAAGCTTTAGGGTCACGCCACATGGAAAATGATGATGTATTGCACTACCGTTCGTCTTTTCAAGCTAGCTAGCTATGCTATAGTTCTAGCTTGGTCGCCTTGTTGTTGTTGCCTTTCGCTGAACACAAAACATGTCGCTATATATATATATATATATATATGAAACTTTAACGTGACACGCGTGTTTCAGATCTTGGTATTGTAGTTGTAAAATTAGCTTATATTTTCACGCCGATAAGTGTACTATGTACACATAACCTGTATGAGTTTGCTTAAACGATTCTGTTCGATACGAATATTCCTTTTTTTTTTAAATTTTATTTAAGAAAATTTAGGACAGTAAAAAATCGTGATTTTTAAAATAATTTTTTCTTTCTTAAAATAACAATCAAAACAAGGTTAAACTATAGGGTTTGTTACCCTTGAAATGATTTTGAACTTGTCGTTCTAACGTCATATTATGTATACGCTAGTTAGAATGAGTAAGAAGGAGAGCGCATTAGCGATTGAAAGTGACCGCAGTTGCGTCTACCGGAAGTTCATGCTTATTCCACTAAGCATTAAGAGCTGCTGCTGCTGCTGCTGCATCGTGTTATATATATACATACCCCATTACAATTTCAGTCGTATAAATTAAAGTCACATTCAGTATATAAATATATCTATAGAGTTAGGGTAAATCAGCTATACGCGAACGATTAATCGTTATAGCCTCTTTTTCTCTCTCCTCAGCTAATAAACGTACGTGTGGAATACACTATTATATCTTTTTTTTCTATTAGCTTTCTCCCACACACCCATACACATAACGCCACGTGGATACATGCTTATATAGCCTATATCGTATATAGTAATATCAAGTAGCGCGGAAGTCGAATCGAACAAACACCCCCTCGTCTCGAACAAACGACTTCCGTTTCTCAAACCCCTCCTCTCTCTCTCCCTTTACCAATATGTTTTCTTTTCTTTTCTCTTAAAATACTATTTCTCTTATCCTTAACAATTTGTCACCGAGCCTATATAGTTCGAATAATATAACATCCCTTATACTACCTAGCGATAATAATCGTTAAATATACTTGAGTCTGCTGGAAGATGAGCGTTCATAAAACAAGCTAAGCATCGACCTACTACTACTCCCACTTTCTTTCTTTCTCTACCCTGGCATGAATAGCGCAAGACAAAAAAAATCTACTGCAAGCTAACCGAGGGTGAAGAAAAAGAGAGGGAGGGGGGATAGCTTATTACGTACAAGGATGGAGAATAGTAGTAGTAGTGGGGATTATATATATAGTATACATATAACCCATCATTCTCATAAAGCTCATATTATATAGTATAAGCGTGGACAGCTCGTTCGTTCTTACTCTCTCTCACCCTGGCAAACAAGCCGTGAAATTACCTTTTAAATATTAGATTATGATTAAATGTGTACCCATGGTATATATATGTACGTACGTACGTACGAGAGAGAGAGAGAGAGAGAGAGAGAGAGAGAGAGAGAGAGAGAGAGAAAGTATTATATACGTTATAATAACGTAGGCGCGTGCCTCCTCATCGGTTCTTCTCTCTCTACACCCACACACACCTTTTCCTCTCTCATACTCACATTTTTCGTACCTATATGTATATACCACCCTCCTTTAAATCTCCTCCTTTCCTTTTTTTTTACTCTCTATCGCTGGTATCAATCAACCCTGTTGCCATCAGATAAGTTGCTATACTGCTTGTTGAGAACGCTGCTTTTTTTTGTATAATACCAGAGTGTCTATACGCTCGATGGTTATGGCTAACACCCACGATGGGTAAGAGAGACCACCACCAGGGTTTGGAAGTATATATGGTTCTGTGATGAGAGAGAGAAAGGTGTAACGGATGTCTCGAGAGTCTGTTACATATGCTTGAAAGATTGTTATGGGGGTAAATTGTTAAGGTTTAGTAGTTGAATATTT
The DNA here is from genome assembly GCA_030522805.1 of Leptomastidea abnormis. Taxonomy (NCBI): domain Eukaryota; kingdom Metazoa; phylum Arthropoda; class Insecta; order Hymenoptera; family Encyrtidae; genus Leptomastidea; species Leptomastidea abnormis. The sequence continues at coordinate 4,546 of JAPYZE010005314.1, read as the reverse complement.
TTTTAAGTGAAATTGAAAAAAAAAAATAGGGTGGGTGATAATTAATATTTAATATTAGTATTTCTAATAATATAGTTTTTAAAAAAGAAAAGTAATAATTATTTTTTTCTAATAATTATTCATTATTTTAAAGATTTAAAAAAAAAAAAAAATTAACGATAATACAAAATTCACAGACAGATATATTACCAACAAATTAAAACGATCGACCTTTTTATTACTTTCCCATCGTTATAAGCTCACAAAAATCGATTACCACTCTTCTCCCCCTCTCTATTATCAATAAAATTAATTCTAAATAACTCACATAACACGCATTGCCCAAGAACCTCTCTAGACACATAATTTACAATCCAACAACAACAACACTATAGCAGCAGCATACACACCAGCCGGTAACCTTTTACCACTCGCTTGAGCAGGTGCTTATTTCCGGTTGTGTAGGCGTATAAGTTTCAACCCCGCATATAAATACGAGTGTCTCTCTCTCTCTCTCTCTTCAAAATGCATTTTTTTTACTTTGCTATATACGAGTCTTCTTCTTCTTCTACTCTTTCTCATGAAAGATTGACACTTGCGATTATTACTATAGCAGAGTCTCTCTCTCTCTTTCGCGTCTTTTTTACAAACCCCGCGGGAAATTTGATGCAAATTTTTGTGCAGCCCACTTATATGTACATACTTGGAAGCTCAGTTGGAGCGCAATTACGTAATGCAAATAAGGGAGGATATATACCTGTTGCGAGTTAAAGATAATATAAGTTTTTGATTTTATGTTTTGTTGGGGTGTATATCTTGTAAAATTTGTAAAAAAAATATTGGTTTGTATAAGTAGGATGCTTTGATGATCCTTATTTTAACGAGATGTGTGTGGTGTTTATACCGTTAAGAATTTTAACTTCCGGTTGAAGTATAGTGGGTGAGATTTTTTTTTATGATGGTGTTTATGAGGTGTTTAATGTGTGATTTAAGATATTTTGTAAGTTAACTGTAATTAAGAATAAAGTGAGTTTAGATGTCACGTAGTAATAGATGGAGATGGTCAGACAAAAGGAATTGGTTATTAAACAATTAAATAACAATAATTTAAACGTAATTAAATTATTGCTAGTTACTTAAAAATGATATGTAAAATGTACTTTCAAGAAGTGTTAGAATTTTTAAAAGTTGTAAATAATTTAAAAAAAATTTTTTTTAGTACTAGCAAGTAACAGGTGTTAATATATGCGAGTGGTTAGTTAGCCAGGTTCAATTTATCATCTGGTCAAAACAACATCGCTTTGCTTAATGACTTTAGCAATTAGTATCACACCTCAACTTTCCCTTCTAACAAGTACATTGTCGTCGAGAATAATTTCAAAATACCAAGCATAATTAATTTTCTGTATCTATTAATTTCCTCTCGCATACATAAACCCTCGCATTAACATATACATGAACTCTCAAAAAAAAAAAAAAAACTTAAATAATTTCGTACGTTATTTTCATCAAATGCAAAATTAAACTCAATTCAAATGTCATTTACGTATAGTAAGAAATAAAGTAAGAGAGAAAGAGAGAAAAAAATCAATCGACTTTCCAAGACATTTCAGAGATGTGTCAACATAAGAAAAGGGAAAATTGGTATAGAAATATAGAAATACGTGCGTATATTCATCGCGATGTGGTAAAAGCAGAAGCTTTATATTAAGCGAAACTCGGTCTCAAGCGATTATTATTCGGACGATCGAGCCTTAATACTGTGGCAAATGTATAAAAGTGGGGGAGGAGTAGTATATAGTAAGAAGGGGGGAGAAGGGAATAAGGAACACGAGGGATCATAAAAGGTGAACGCTTTTCGTGTACACACAGTAATAAATCGCGAGTGCTCGAGAGAGAGAGCTCAATCTAACTCTCCCTTCTTCTCTTCTCTTCTCTGCTCGCTTTGGATTTCGTATAGCTCTTCGGATTTCTATATATAGCAAACTCTCACTCCCCTTTTCTGCTCCGCCTTCCTTCTTTTTCTTATACACTTTTACGTTAGGGGAAAGAGATTTTTGTGAAAAATTAAATGTTTTCTTTTGATTTTTACTGTTTTTATTTTTTTTTGTAATTTTTCAATTTTTTTTTCTTTTTTATTTTTTAATTTATTTTTGCATAAGTGGTGTGTGTGAATATTGCTAAATTAATATCTTTCTATATTACTAAATCACCTACTGTATGTAATTACGATTGTTCACAGATTAAAAAAAAAAAAAAAGTATAAAATCTTATAATTATGATTTGAGATTAAATTTTCTCCATCCTTAAAAAAAATAACCCAATAGCATCGCCAAACCTTACGCTTTTTCATACTTAATATTCTAAATTTCCTTTCTCGTTTCTCCCTCATTTTCATCATCAATTGCGCGAAAAATACCTTACCAATATTTATCATAACATCCTCACAGTTATCATCATCCCTATTAATATTCTTCTCTCTCCCTCGGGATAAGATCACGTCGCTACATACACAACAGAAATGAATATTTCGCGCGTTCCATATCACACAATACCTACGCAATAACAAACCAAGGGTTACCTACTCCCTCGTGGTTTTGGCGTGACGAGCCACCCACTTCCTATATATAGCTTCTTTTCTTCGTGAAAAGAGAGAGAAAGAGAAATGATAGAAGGGTAGAATTTGGTGCTCTTACCTTAATCGACGCCCAGATGATGATGATTTGGTCTTAAATAAACTTCGTAGCAACAGTATACGTAACCACCAGTTTACTGCTCTCTCTAAATCCAAGAGCTTTATTGTGTCTGAAAATGACGCGGTCACTCTTTCTTTCTCTCTCTCTTACTCTTACACTCATCGACTTTTACTCTCTTCATTCTATACACCCCCTCGACGTTGCTACCCTCGGTCTTTTCTCGCAGTTGGTTTACTTAAGATTGTGGGATTATATAGCTTAGGCTTCTTTTTAAAGCTTCTTTTTCTCATCCCCTTATATACTCTGTTAAAAAAGCTACGAGGGAGACTCGAGTGATTTTTGGAAGTTTTAACCAAAGGAAAAGAGAGAAAGAGAGAGACTAAGATGAGATGCTTTTATTTTCTCAATGTTTGTTTTGATTCGATTTGAGAAAATTTTCAACCTTTCTGACGTTCATTTAAGGATCACTTTGTCAATCTCATTATTATTATTATTATTTTTTTTCAATCTATAATATAAGATTAAATTGTAAATTCAATTGAATTACACGTGGTTAGTGCTCAAGTTCAGGTTTTAATAAATAATTAAACAATAATCATTTCATAGCCTTTCTTGACTTTTCTGCAAATTAATCATACGTACCTATGCATATACACATACACATTGCAATAAAATTTATTTCTTTTGGTAAAGCCAAGACAATATCGCATAAAGTGTGCATAAACTCAGCTATACATATGATACAGAAAGAGAAGAGAGAACTGCAAACGCCTGATGAACTTTAGTTCTTTAGCTGGCATCTGCCTATACCACCTTCTTCCCCTTCCACTCGAAAATTCGCTTGTGGCGGCTGTACCGGACGGCTGAATAGGTCGAAGCGAGGGCGCGTGTGTATATATATTATGTGTATATGTATGTCTTTATATATACAGGCTTTTCATGCAACATTAAATGGGATATTACGCATTAAATGTTGTGATTTGAGAAAGAGAAGGGAGAGAGTACGAGAACTTGGATTACTGTTATAGTAGATGTAGGTGGTGGTAGTAGTAGTAGTAATAGTAGACAGCCTGAAGGTAAAGATCGTCAGTCGTTAAACGAAGAAAGAAAACCAAGGTGGCTATACTTTTCTTTCATTCACTAGTATCAGAGAGATACTTCTTGAGTTACTTTTACACGCCTGTGTATATATACGTGCGAATTCTTACGCCTTTTGTAAATTTAAAAAAATGTGTGGATAGGTAGGTGAATGTAGATGAATGTAGATGAAAGGTATAGAGAAGAGTCTTCTTGAGTTTAACGAGAAAAAAGGGCTACGCAGATAAAACTCTCTCTCTCTCTCTTTCTCGCGCGGTCACTTTATCGGACGACGCGTGAAAAGAGTGCAACCAACCCTTTTCTTTTTTTTTTTTTTTTTATTTTATGCTGGACTTTTTTTTGAAGCGTTGCTGTAAGCTTGAACGCTTGGATTTTTTATTAGCTGGTGTTGTGTATTCTATATGAAGCTGACGTTTTTTTGCTGCTGCTGATGCTTTTTTTTTCTCTTGGTATAAGTATAATGGTTCAAGGGGATATGCGCGAGAAGTGTTAAATTTTTAAGCTTTAATAAATGTTGCTTTGTTTTTAAAGACTATAGTTTAACGCTTGTATTTTACAAATTAATTAAATTTAAAAATTACATTGGAATTATACAAACGTAACGGTCTTTTTTTCAAAATTAAATGCGCGTACGACTACGCTTCCGTGTAATTTACAAAACTGTCAAAACAGCAAAAAAAAAAAAAAAAAAAAAAAAAAAAAAAAAAAAAAAAAAAAAAAAAAAAAGAAAAAAAAAAAAAAAAAAACAAAAAAAAAAAAAAAAAAAAAAAAAA
>JAPYZE010005313.1:0-10147 GCA_030522805.1 Leptomastidea abnormis | reverse complement strand
AATACATAAAAAAATAATTGTCTGTGTAAAGGTAGTTCAATCATATCAAACTCGCCGTACATATTATACCTTTTTTTTTAAAAAGGTTGGTTTTTGGGGTAAAATATAAATTATATTTTTCACAGCATTATTAGCATAATAATAAAAACTTATTGTGATATAAATCAATCTAATGACATAAATTTACAAAATTATTTTAAGTCTACAATACACACACTAGTTTCGTATTTCAGCTAATGAGTAAAGAATAGTAAAAGTTAGAAATAGAATATCGCGTGACGCACAAAAATATATATTTTTTCTTTGCTGACATGTCAAAAAAGTAAAAAAAAAAAAAAATAAAACAAAAATTGGAAAAATTCTGGGAAACGTCTGGTATATAAGTCTTGCACAAACACGTATGTACTGCTTTTCGATACTGGGACCTTTGAAGATTTCCGATCTGAGCCGACTTCGTTGTATTGCAAATATATATTCTCCATCGGTTTGTATTTCTAATCGATTTGCTACACAGGAAAATTGCGAAAATTATGCGAACTAGCGTTCATTTAGGTTTAATCTGAGGTTTAATAATAATCTAATGAAATGTCAGTCTCACTAAAGCAATATTAGTATTGAAATTTTATAGAGTAAGAAAATAATAAAATCCCACAAAACGTTTGTTTATCAAATATTAAATAGAATATGGTATCATAACATTTTTTATAAAGTCAACGAAAAAAAACCATCAATATCAATAATAAACTCCAAACTTTATATCAAACCTTACAGTCACAACATTTCATCGAAAACATTTATCAGAAAGTATAAAAAAGCTCAATCCACTTAAAGTTCCAAATCGCGAATCCAGAGAGAGAGAGAGAGACGATAAGTTAAGTGAACGAGTTGCCAATATATATTTTTCGACTTGCTCATATAGCTTGTCCCAGTGGCAAGTTTGTCCTGCAAGTAATGTACATCGGTCGAATGTGTTTATCTGTATTGTATGTGAGCTACAGCTGACTCTTAAACGTAAACTTCAGTCAGCGACCTCGTTTTATTCGCCCCCCCCCCCGCACTATTAACTCCCTTTCCTTTCTTTTCTCTTCGATTAATGTCTTGCAAAGAGAAATAGGAAAATACGTGAGGAACATGCTTGGCCCTTTTTACTGGATTACGCGTTTGCTTTTAAAATATTTATCCTGTTTGTAAGCAGGTTTTAAAGGTGAGAAGTGGACTATTGGAAATATTTTTACTTGTTTTTTATATTTATTCATGTTTATATGAAATTTTATCTCTTATCAAAGAATACGAATTAATGATCTTGATATTTATTGTTTTACTAAGCTGATATAGTTTCTTTATATAACTGCTTATTATTTTTTTTTATAATTTTTGAATATCAACTTTATAAGTTTAATATTTTATCTACACACATACAAATTATCTATCGGTAACAATTGCTAAAATAATATTTTTACAAATCAAATATATATTTAAAGTAAATAAAAAAAAAAATGAAGAAAAAAAAGAACAAAAAAACAAACATTGTTTCAATGCATAATCCATCAAATCTCAAAAAGTGACATCTCATTCCCACAAAGCAAACACAACACAAATTTTTTCCCTTCTCCCCTTCATATTTACTTAGCAAACAAAATTTATAGTTCGATAATATCTAAAACTTACATGATTTAGACCTTTAAGCAAACGCTTGCAAGCAGAAGAACAAAGAAATTCAAATAAATCTTCATGTATGTAGAAAAGCTCTCAGTACGAGTGTGCGCGTGTGTTGCAAATAGGATATAGAAATACTAACAATAAGTCAAAGCCCTTTGCAGTTTATCAATACATATATAGCTATATACGATATAAAGTACAGAACACACACGTGTGTGCGATATGTGCTTAATGGAAAGCGCGGATAGCTAACGACATGGGGTGAAAATAAACACCATCGATATTCCTTTTTTTTTGCCCTCCTGTGTCGTCTGTAACTATTACCACCCACTCTTGCGATACTCACTCATCGCTTCGGTTTTCTTTTTTTTTCTGATTCTCTTTCGTCGTTCTTCACTTTCTTTTCTTTTGCACGCTTATTCTTAGGAAAATTAAAAAAATAGAACATTCTCTGGTTACGTTCTTAAATATATAGGCAAGGGATAGGAAAAAGAAAATAACATTGAAGTGGGATAGTAACGATAGCTCTCGTTTCGAAAGTAAACAAATTAACGAAAATAAACGCGTTAATAATAATAAAAAAAAGATTGCAATTGCCAGCTGTTACGACGATAAATGGTTTGTAAGGAGTGGTGCGAATATATTTTACAAACTTTTTCATAATGTGGTTATTCCCTTTAAATTATTACTTGTAATATAATACGCATTCTTTTTTTTTCTTATTTTTAAGTATTATACTGGTCCTTTAAAAAGTCGCACGACCGGAAAACAAGTATATATGTTTAATTTTCTTATAAACAAGTCTGATATATAAACATGACAGCTTTTCAAGTTGTTTCTCTTTTTATCTGTGAAAGCATGTGCGTATACAATTTTTTTTTTTTTACATCTCGTCAAACAATTGTCTTCTCAGATTTTGACGTACAAGATTCGTGTTTCTTCGTATAAGTTTTTGACGTTGAAACTTTACGTATAGTTGGTAAAACCGAAAAAAAAACGACGCAACTCTCTAAGAAAGTTCATTTGCCAGGAATTTTTTTGTAGTATGAGTAACATAGCAATATATACAATATATAGGTATATTGTGCAAATACAAATATACCTTATACCCATCGTATTTACTATATATACTATCCAGTAAAAATCAAAGTGAATCACTCGACTTCATCTTTGTCCTCCTTTCTCTCGTAATCGTTTTTTTTTTTTTGTACTAACATGCTTGTATAGCGATTTGTAGATACACACGTTTGTGGTTTGTCCGACATGATTGTAAATATTTTTACTAGACACGTATGTGTACCGGAGGGACGATTGGTTTTGATGATATGATGTAATTTGCTATAGGTAGTACGTACGTGATGACTTGGCAACTATGTATAGTAATAGAATCGAACATTATTCGGTTTGTTTGTTCCGCTTAGTTATTGTGCTTGCGCTAATTAATTTTTTTTTTTAAATTACTGTGTAGCAATTTTTTTTAATTGATGAAAAGATGAACAACTACATTTGATTTACATTTTCTATAAATATAATTTATGGATATTTTTATGTGTAGGTAGTAAAATTTATAATATTATTTTTTATGTTTAATAATCAAAATATTTTTTAAAGCTTTTGTATGCATACTTTTACAACACATATGACAAGCTATTCAGTTCAAAAGTATAACATTCATACGGTGGTCATATAATTTTTTATTAAAAAAAAATTCAAAATTATTTTGCTACATGACATCATATAAACTTGAAAAAAAATACATTTTTTAACGTATTTTAAATAGACGAATTGCGACATTCTTTCATGATATTAAAAAAAATAAATTTCATAATAATATTTAATCTATTAACTTGAACATAAAATAACTCCAATCCCAAAAATAATTATTTCACATACGTTAAACAGTTAAAAAACGAAGTAATACATCTTCTTCCCCCCCCCCCCCCAGAATCCAGTTTTCCTCAAACTTAATAGTCTCCTGTATAGCTAAACCTCGTCACATCACCTCAAACACATGTCTCTAAATAAACAATCAAGCTAAAGTAGTCAATCATTCACAAATCCTCTCTCCAGCATCCCTTTAACGGACAGCAGATCGTTCATGCACCTTATCCATTCTCTCTCTTTTCTCTAACATCAAGTGACCCTTTATCCTTTTACCCATCACAACAACACGAAAAACGTCACTCAACGTACAACAGACAGTCCAAGTATAGAAGGAAAGAAAAAAGAAGTATTGCAAATTCTTACGTGCGTTTACGGAATACAGTAGTAGGTTTACGTACGTATACGCGCGTTCCTGCCTTACACACAATGTGTGTATATATATACGACAATCGAATTAATGAACGCGAGCAAGAGCTTATAGCTTGATATAACGGGAAATACATCGACAAAATTGTCGAGCTGCTATTATAGTCTATACATATATTGGCACTCTCGGCTTCTTCCAGACAATTCTGTATTTTTATTATTATATAGTTGCTGCTACTTTTTGTAAATGTATGTGTGTGTGTGTCGATTCATTATACTAGATTCCGATGTCTATCTTTACTTTGGATATAGATATTCAATCAAGATAGCGACTTTATTATATTAACTAGAATTCTTATACTTGCGTGACAATTATATATATATACAAAACTTATTTAGATCGTACATTGATCCCGATGATACTATACTGATAAACACCAAAATGATTTCCGCATTTTTTATTTATTTACTTTTTTTGTAATCAAGAATATTCTTAATTTTTCAATTAATTTTCTTTTCTCCCCCTTTTTATTTTCAATATCTCTTTTCCCTAATAGATTATTGATTTTCTCAAATATTTTCCGGTTGGTCAAGAGTCATCGTTCGTTTAAGCTGCAGACGCAGAAGAAAAAAGGGAGCATAAATATTCGCAAGAGAAAACGGATTTCCATCCGTCACTTACAGTAGTCTCTCTTTTTCTTCTTCCTCTCAACCATGTACCTAATAAATTTTCCAAATAACACATACCCACCACCCCCGGAATATATCTGGAATCTCGACCAGCCGTTATTCTTTCCCTTCCAAAAGTAGAAAAATAAAGAAGAAGGGGTCGAGTAGGAGAAAGAGAAAGAGAGAGAGAGAGAGTCTTGAAATAAAGGCTAAAATAATGCGTTGAGGGATGGGAAGGAGAGACAAGACACTTTGCTTTGCGGAAAAAGAATAAAAAAAAAAACAGAGTGACCGAATTTTCTTCTTTGGACGTAAGTCAAGCTTGTCGGTTATGTCGCGGGTATATAGCACGTGTATATATATGCGTGACGTGATACCCTACTGGACAAACGATCGCCAAGACAAGACAAGGAGAGTTGAGAGAGAAAGATATATTTTATGTGCCTTCGTTGCGACTTTCTTTCTTTCTTCTTTCTTTCGTTCTCACTCTTTACAAATTCTTTTCTTTTTTTTTCTTTTTGCTCGCATTTACATTCATTGCGAAAGCTGTGAGGCCGATGGCGTTGCTTTTGACATAACGGGGCGCGGTATATATACTTGTATTATATAGATATATAGATACATACACACTTGTTGTTGTTGTGAGCTTTGCCGTAATTTCACTGTATTAAATTTAAATTTTAAAACGAACCCTTCACAAGGTAAATTGCGTTTTTATCTTTCATTAATTGTGTGTGGTAAAATTGTCTGCTAAGAGAAAATAAAAAGAGAAGAAAAAGGAAACAAAGCAGGTTTAAATAACTTTTAAATATATTTTTGATGATAATGTTTTATTTAAGTATGTATATATACGTCTGCGATTACTTATATATACAAGACCGAGTAACAGGTTTTTGCAATTTTTTTTTTAATTTCTACCATTTACGATAAGACAATACGTGTTATGACCTTTTTTTTTATTATCCAATTATTTACAGCAGATTACATGATTTATATATTATTCTTTGAAATTTAAAATATATTACATCAAACATAAAAAAAAAAAGAAATAATCAACGACCAAACTTTTCATCATCACCAACCTTAAAAAAAAAATATTCTTATACCAAGTTAATCATCTCGTTAATCAACACAAAAGAAAAAAGAAAAGAAAAAAAGCCTCCGAGCAATCACAGTTTATTCACAAAGCGAACATTTTACGATCGACCCCCCCTCCCCCCGTATAGTATAAGCTTGCGCCAAGTCATTTGCCTCCACAACGGTTTTTACGCTGATTGAGGTCCAGAGATCTTTCTGTATACTCTGAGAGAATTCGAGACAGCCTGACGCCAAAGCAAAAGACCCGCCCGCGTGTGACGTAGTTTTGTGGTAGTATAATACGATCTTACGAGTCGCGATCGCGAATTTGCCTGGAGCGTCGTAAGTAAGCGAGAAAAAAAGAAGGAGGTGGAGAAGAATAAGGGATATATAGACGGTTGGTGTATAATCTTGTGTCATGATCGAATTGCCCCCAAGGCTCGTACCGGTTTTTATGTGTCTGTATTGCTTATTGCGTGTGGATTAGATTGAAGACATGAGTGGATTTAGAGTACATGTAAGAGAAAAGAGAGTGATATTGCTGATGCTGATAAACTGCTATAGCGGTATATTGTTTTTGATGATCGAGATATATTCGTTTGCGATAGATTTTTTTTTATGTAAGATGTGAAATAAAAAAGATTTCATTTTGGTTAACAAAAGATTAGTAAATCATATTTTTTTTGTTATTGAAGCTACATACTTGGTTACAAAGTTACTTTTGAATTTTTGTACCTTTACTGATATATTACTATAACATATATTTAAACAAATTCTTTCAAAATATTCAAATATTCATTATTAACAGACTATTTACCACCAACATCAGTCACATACAATTCAAACCCATCACAATTCTATTCGCATACATCATCTGTATCCCCATATACCAACTCCATAATATAGTCATTCGATCAAGTAGAAAAAGTCAGGTCTATCCAGACGCATCGTCCATAGCCGTTTCGCGGAACATTAAACCCGCCTTTACTTCTATTATGTTATCTATACGATATACTCATGGGATGGTAAGTTTAGAATCATGCTCTATAACCATGTGATTGGTAGAATCATCCCTTGCTTCTCTTGCAGGATAAAGCAGAGCTTTTGGGGGTATAGGTCGATGGCACAAGACGGGGGCCGTTAAGCTATGCAAGATTAAGCTTGAGCTCTGCCTCAACGGCTTGGGACTGACTATCTATATAGTCTGCTTTGGGATCGTATGGTGAATGAATGAATTTTAGTTATCGGTTGATCGATGTAGGTTGAATATATGTAGTGACATTGTATATATCAAATAATTAAGATTTTAACTTTCTCTTTATTATAAAATTTAGAGAGTTTGGATGACATGTTTAATAATAATAAAAAAAATTTAGATATTGAATAAAAGTTTTTTTTTTGTTATTAAAATTTTAATAACTATTCAGATGAATATTATTTAAAATCATAAATTAAATTACAATTTTCGTTTTGTGATTTTAAATCTGTATTTTCAAAAATATCTAATCGCATCAACATTAATTACATTATTTTATATAAATTTATTAAGTTAACTTTTAATCTATTTTTACTCTGTTGCAGATACAAACATTCTTTTTTACTACTACTACCAAATATACTCGCTGTAAATAAAGTAAGTTCTTTTCATATTTAATTTAGAAACTGATAATCATAAAAACATTTCACTTGTAATATCGAAGAGTCTGGAATGGCTTAATTTGTAAAGCGTCGACTTCGTAATCTACTTGTCGTGGGTTCGATTTCTGGCGTCTGTCAGCTGAACCATTGCGTGAACACTAGCTAAAATACGCTTAATAGAGTGTCAAACAAAGCTATTTAATACTGAGTTGAAATACCGCTGCTAGTTCATCAGATGGCCGTTAAAGACCTAAAAAATTTTTTTGTATTCATAATTCTTTTTACGTTATAAGTACTTGCTTGATAATCTAGATTTTTTTATTTTACATAGTTATTATTAGCCTTGAAAATCGTAATATTTAGACGTAAAATTGATTATTTGAGTACAGGATTTTAGGTATTATGGAAGTTCGATTTAATTACAATTTATATGGGATAATTAAAGACAAGTTTTAACGATTCGTGTAAAACATCGTAGATATATATTTTTACTATAAACCTGTTAGGATAAATAATAAATTTTAACCGATATATTCGCCACTAATAAGTCAAGAGTTCTACAAAAATAAATTAAATAATAAATTTAAACCCTGACCTTATTATAATAAATTAATTTCGTAATGACAATTTATTGTTATATTATAATTGATTAATAATTATTAAAATATTATTCAAATAAATATCCAAATATAAATGACCTTAGAATTAATTTATATATGAATTTTATTAAACATTTTCGGTATAAAATATATCTAAAGATCGTTTGCATTTTGAATAGAAAAAAACATATAGAAAATAATAAGTATATGTGCATACGTAATTATGGTAATAGTACTCATCTTGAATTTTATATATGTATCCTATACATACTCTATTCTCATAAACTGATAATTTATGAAAATCGTATATCTTTCATCTGCCTGACACACACAACAGACACAAATAATACTAAAGAATATATACGCATCTCAACATATTCATTTAAAATTGTAACCTATACCTACTACATCTACTTTACGAGTCACATCGCAATAGATACGTAAAAAGTCTTTTCTTATAATCAAGCCATAAATATCTCTTCCTATATATTTACAACGAGTATAGTAGCTTCATTTTTTTTGTCTGCATAATACATGAGTGCTAGATTTATAAGAAATAAATAAATATGAAAAAAAAAATACAATGTCTGAGTATTAATATTACATAAAAAAAAAAAACAAAAGGGTTTATAATATAAAAACAATTGAAAATAAATAAAAAAGAAAACAAAGTATACACAATATCACTAGTGATTGATGCTGCAGGATGTTTCATCGTTATAAGTAGAGCAAGCAGGTGACGCATAAACATCTCTCTCTTTCTCGCGAGTTTATTGCGCTCTCGTTTAAGTCTCTCTCGCTCTCTCGGTCATTTTCAAGTAGTGTATACATATGTACGTCGTTTAGCCCCATACAAATAATCGTTCCTATGCACATACGTACGTGTATACGTTCTTACGATCCATTTTAAAAGCCGGCCTCGCATTTCATACGACATACTTTAAACGTGATGAAAACACACATTTTGCATTATAAACTTTTATAATAACAGCAACAAAGGTGTATAAATATACTATATAATTACTGCAAGCTTAGATATATACGCGAATCTACTATACACGTGACACCTTGACATTACCTTCCCAACGAAATTTATCGTTAGACTGTACATGATTACACACAGTATAGGCTATATAGCTTTAAGCTACACACGCGCTCCATCAGACTCATAGTCTTATACAAGACGCTGGATCCTAATATACCAAAGCTTTTGCGATTCCAACCACGAAAACGTCGTTTATATCAGCTTGATGGTAGCTGCTGCTGCTGTTGCTGCTACTTACTCTGCGACATCGTCGTCGTTTCGTCGCCGCGAAACTTTTCTCGTTCACGTGAACGAGCTTGTACGCTTATGGGATATTTTTCTCTCTTTCTCTTTCTCTCTTTTCGTCTTTATACGTGTGCTTTTTTACCCTTTATCTTTAGACAGCTTTCTTTTCGCGCTAGACGAGCTTTTCCGTACTTGCAGTTTTTTTATATCTTTTGCTAAAAAGCTGCTTTTCTTCTTATGAGAGGCTTTACTGTATTTACTTGTTATTTACTTCGTTTCGTTGGCTTTTAGGGTTTTTAGCGATAGAATCTTTTGGTTTTAGGTAGAGGGTATTTTTTTTAAAGATCTTTTTTAATGAGTAAGAATTTTAAGTTTAATTAAATTTTATAAAATGACTACGAACAAAAAAAAAATTTTTTAAAAGATACGAAATATTATTGCGTGTAGATATACACAGCTATTAATAATAAAGTGACTTATATTCTTTCAACTTCAATTTAGCCAACAAACTTTTTGCCAACAAATAACATTAACACGCCACAACCCAAACTGAAACTTTTCATCCCATCTTTTCTGCTTTCTGTTATTTTTCTTCGCGACGGCTCGTAGTATAGTGGTGATAATTTCTAGTCATGTGAGGAATAAGGGGTGAGCTTCAATGCACATGAAATTTCAACTCTACTTTCTTCCATTCCCGCTATATACCAAATGTAAGATTCCGTAACTTTATTTTACGAATACGAGAATGGGTTTAAATTTGTAAGTGGTAAATTTATGGTTGTGAGAATTGATGATTACGAGGCTCAATCGTCTATAAAGAATAATGTTGAATAAAACTTTGAATATAGTATTGCTTGTGAGTGAATCGATCGGATTGACTGAAGTAAAAATTTTTTGTTTTACGGATTACTATATTTTTTAATGTAAAAATCTAAAAAAATTATTTTTGATTTAAATAGAACCAAGTTTTTTTTTATATAAAAAT
>JAPYZE010005310.1:0-10054 GCA_030522805.1 Leptomastidea abnormis | reverse complement strand
ATAAAAAAGTTATTTATTAACATATTGATCTATATAATATACTGTCATTCACACGACTTTGAAGATTCACTTCTGTCGGGGGTCCCCGAGACCCACACTCGGTTTTTTTCCAAAGCCGATAGCGTGTCTTAAGATTGAATTATTGGAGCAGCGTGGACTCCTGGCGTGGCGAGAATGATGTCGATATCCGCCATTGGGTAGGAGGAATTTGAGACTCACGCAAATGAACTCGTCTTGCTGACGCGCCTGGGTTAGGCACGGTGCAGTCCACTGAAAGGGCTGAGCCACAGTCGTCATCTCCTCAGGTTCTGGCTGGTTTCGCTGGTGGGTCTTCTGCGGTTCGTTTGCCATCGCTTCCGGGAGCCTCCCAGTCTTCACTGAGGGGCCAGCACCAGCGATTATCGGTCGTGCGCAGTGTCGGCTCTTAGTGTGGGAGTATGGATGCTAGCACTGGCCCGTCGTCTCGTGGCCCGGTGTTTGCTCCTGGTGGCCAAAATCGTCGGTCCATGATGCAGCCTCGATCATCTGTACCACAGCCGCCCAGTGTGACCCGAAGCCGCTTGCCGTTGCGCCTGGAGTGGCCGCGCCGACAAGAACGTGTGTCTCTGGTTTCAGGCTCGCCCGGAGGCTTTCGGCGCTCATCTTTGCGGCATTCAGATCCAGCGATTGGTCGTCGTGCTCGTTGATGCGCTGCGCCACGTGGTCGTGCGCCTTCGCCATTTTCTTGCCATGACGATCGGCAATCCATGCCTCGTGGGCGCTCACTGATGGGCGCCATGATGGACGGAGTCCTGCGTCACGTCTGTGCGCGGTAACATCGCCCACACGCTCTGCGGCTTGGCGCTCCAAGTCGCGTGGGCGTTCTATTTCTCTGCGTCAAGATGGTCACCGGTCTGTGTCGCGTAGGCGCGTTGTCTCGCTGCCACGTGCGGCATCAAGGACGCTGATGGCCTCTCGTGACCGCATTGACCGTTTTCTCAATGTTCTGGTGAGTAAGAGAGAAAATAGATAAAAAAAATGTTTTGCTAATTGCTTACGCGAGTGTAGTTCACGAATTTGATTTTTTTGTGGTTTGTTGCAGCTAGAGTTATCGGAGGCTACCCATCAGCTACTTCAAGGATATCGCCGCCTCTGAGACAATTTGCTGGCTAGTCTTTGGCCGTTGGCTCAAGAGACCCGGCGTGGTGAAGTATTGCCGCGCCATGGCTTCTACGGGCCACAATTTGGAGAATGCCGTGCTCCGATCTCTACGCCTGTGTTTCATCGGCGTTCTTCGGCGTGCAGTGGTGCATCTAGCGCTTCCCGTTGCTCTGCCCATGATGGTGGTCGTTGCCGTCAATCTCTTGATGGTAGTCGGCGGGGTGAGCGGCCTGATGTCCAGCACCGACAGCTGTGAGAGCTGCCTTGCGGGTGCTTGCGACTGTGCGCGCTATACCGCGAAGCTCCGCGAGCGTCTTGATGGTCAACGCTGAAGGAGCTCCCATGATTGATAAGCTGTGCTCCCAACAATGCTATTACTGACATGCTAATTGATTAATAATTTTGTGCCAAATATAGTTTCTATTTAAAATAATGTTGTTTTTGTTATTATTTATGTTTTTATATATGTATATTTATTCCTTTTTGGTTTTCAGCGGTAGCTTCGGCGTTTTCCATTGTTGGGTGGCTGATTGGGTTTCGATGCTCCTGTCCCGGTGTTTTGCTCGCCAGGGTCTGTTGCTGTTCGTCATCCGAGTCTTTAGGCGCTGTGTCGGTGTTCGCTGCTGTTTCTGTCCGCTATCGCGTTTTGACTGCTGCTGTTGTTATGCGTCGTTGGATGTTCTTTCTCTGGACCCGTCATTGGAGCTGTGGTTCAGCCGTCGTGCCTCAATTTGACCTTATCTTCATTTATTTGTTGTTGCATGTTGAGGTCTCTACCCGTGGGTGCATATTTATATCTCTTTTATTTCAGAGTTGGTGTGCTGCGTTGACATCTGCTGGTTCCGGGTTCTTGACGTTTTCCTGTTTGTTGCTGAGCCGTTGCCTGTCTACTGCGTCGCCGGATTTGTCCTGAGATTGGGCTCCGGGTCCTGAGGCTATTTTTGTTTTTTTTTTTTTGATCGGATGTGATTTTTGTTGGTTGTGGTTGGGGCGGTGGCAGGGTTGGGGGAGGGGGGTTTTATGTCATTTTTTTTCTTTTAGTTTTTTCTTCCACAAGGTAGTAACTCGATCGCGTTCGTTTCTGATGCGACTGGTAATTCGCTTCCAGCTCTTAATATGCTGTTTTTGCTTACCTCGTCTCATAGATCTTTCATCCTGCTGCTTTCCTGGTTGTCTGGGTCCTCGTGTTCACGGTCTGGCTGATTGTCTTGTCTCCTTCGCGTTTTCCACGGGACCGCATCGCGTAGACAAGCTAGTAACTCGGTTTTTGTTTTGGCGATTTTCCTTATTATCCACAATGTTAACATTGCGCTTAGGCAAATCCCCAGCGTTATTGGGATCCAGTAGGTCTCTATTCTCTTGATTGTTAATCACGAAGTCGTCCAGCTCATCATCTATTCCGCTTGTTATCTTGTAATAATGTTGGTATTGCTGCCTGTCCTTGGCGGTGACTATATGAGACGGTGGATGCCATGGGCTCGTCGCTGTTTTCTCTGGAGAGATTGACTGTAATGTAACAGGGCCCTTGGCCTCGCCTACTAAGCGTTTTCCGTTTAATTAGAGGTCGAGATTGGCTTGGAAGGTGCCATTGACCCCGTTGTTCGTTGATTTGGGTGTTAAGTTTGGACTGCTGTCTTTGCCCGCCTCTATCGAATTTTGGGTCTTTTGCGGTGTTTGTTCCATGATGCACCTATCCAGTATTGACGTAGACGGTCTGCTAGGCCTTACGGCTACCAACGGCACATATTCTTCGCTGTCGCTTCCTTCCGCTACGCGACGAGATTCCTCTGGTTGTGTTATTCCGATTGGTGTACTTGCTGCTGTGATTTTTGCCCGGAATCTTGAGGATCTTTCTTTGCGCAGAAAATATCCTAGTTTTTCGTTATCCTTAGATTGTCCAATAGTTTTGCTATGAGGTCTCTCGTTGGGGTCTTCGGGGTCGCTCTCCGTATCTTGCTTTTTTCTTTTGTTTTTGGGACGGCGTATACGTTTTTCACGGCTTTCTTCGCCTGATGTTTCGTGGTTATCCGTTAACGTGCCGTTGTTTTCGTCAGATTCTGCTCCCGATTCAGGGCTTCCATCTGAGTCAGAGCTGGTTTCCTGTTGCCTTACTTTTTCGTGGCCCCTGTTAGGTGTAACCTTACTCACCACGCGTGTTCTGAATAGCATCGCTGGCGGGGCGTCTTCATCGTTTATTCCTTCTTTTATTTGTTTGTCTGCCAGCTGATATAGTAGCTTCCTAGGTAGTTCCGGGTTCACTTCGCCTTTCTTTAGTATGGGGTTGCGCAAAAGTGCATCAACGTTATCTGATTTTTCCGGCCTGTACATTATTTCAAATTTATATCCTCTAAGTTTGGCCTTTAGTCTATTTAAACACAACCCGGGTTTGTTGGATTTCTGTAGGAATCGCAGGGGTTCGTGATCTGTTATTACGGTAAATTCTTTTCCGAATAAGTATGGTCTGAGTTGGTCCACTGCGTACACTACGGCCAATAATTCCTTGTCGTACGCTGAGTAATTTAGTTCGGCTCCTTTTAGGCATCGTGAGGCGTATTCGCATGGTCGATCGGTACCGAGTGTACCTTGGCTTAGTATCGCCCCTATGGCATAATCAGAGGCATCAGTCGATACTAAGAAGGGCTCGTTCATGTTTAAGGCTATGAGTATCGGCTTCTTTAGTAGTGCGTCTCTCAGGTACTCAAACGCTCCCTGTTGTTCCTCGCCCCACTGGAATTTTTGCTTCTTTTTTAATAGGCGGTTTAAGGGCTCGGCGTATTTCGCGCAATTTTTGATGAAACGGCGGTAATAGTTAACTAGGCCCATAAACTGACGTATTTTATGTATTGATTTGGGTGTCAGGTACTCGCGTATCTCCTTTATTTTGTCGAGATTTGGTTTTATCTCTCCGTTACCGATTATGTGGCCTAGCACGAGTGCCTCCTTCTTTAGGAATTGGCACTGCTTTGGCTCTAGATGTAGGTTTGCTTGTTTCAATCGGTCTGCGAGCAACCTGAATTTCACTTCGTGTGCTTCAAGCGTTGTCGCGTGTACCATCACGTCGTCCATGTCTACTTCTATTTCGTTTCCTTGTAGTCCTGCCAGCGCTAGATCCATTGCGCATAGGAAAGTGTTAGATGAGTCCATGCAACCCATTGGCATTCTCGTATATTGGTTGTGCCCGTAGGGCCCTGAGAACGCAGTTTTCTCGGCGTC
Source organism: Leptomastidea abnormis (assembly GCA_030522805.1). Taxonomy (NCBI): domain Eukaryota; kingdom Metazoa; phylum Arthropoda; class Insecta; order Hymenoptera; family Encyrtidae; genus Leptomastidea; species Leptomastidea abnormis. The sequence goes on along the minus strand of JAPYZE010005310.1, from coordinate 5,701 downwards.
GCGCCCGTCGATTTCTATCTAAAAGAATCCTGATTTGAGATCGACTACTGTGATGTATCGTGCGTTTGCCAGTCGGTCTAACATGTCCGATTGGAAGGGGATAGGGTGATAACTGCCAACTGTTACCTTGTTGAGCAGTCGAAAATCTGTTACCACTCTCCATTTCTTTTCCTCGTTGGGTCCGGGTTTTTAGGGCACATATTTGAGCTGTAGGGAGATCCCGAGGGTTTTATAAAGCCCTGTTTTAGCATTTTCTCGATTTCGATCTGCAACTGGTCGCGCAGCGCCGGTGGGTATCTATATCGTTTTGCGCGCACCGGTTTGTCGGTCGTCGTGATTATTCGGTGTTTTTTTATGAGGTGTGTAGCTGGTAGGGGTTCGTTATCTAGCGCAAATATTCCGGGATTCTCGCGTATTAATTTAACTACATGTTTTCTCTCTTCATTTGTACAATGTGATAGGTCGATATCCTTTAGGATTTTACTGATTCTATCCCTGCCACCTAATTCCTTGCTTGAGATCGTCCTGATATATGTAGTGGCTTCTTGGCCGTCCTCCTCGGCTTCTATTTCCTCCACCATCGCGTCGCACTCGATAAAGTCCACTATTGAGACTTGTATTGTCTTCTGCGTTTCGCTTATATTTAAACATTCCGCGTAGACTTTCCCTCCGTTGTTCTTTGCAACGAAGTTGCCAAATAGTAGGTCTTTCTCTAGATTCTGTAGCAGTACCCAGCCTACTTCTATGTTATTTGCCGATGCGTTTTTAATTCGCGCAATTATTACTTGCTTCATGCGTGGGGATATCGTGATTGTTTCTATTTCTTGGAGGGGGATGTGTTTTTCGCCAAATATGACCTCCCCGTGCTCGGCATCTATCATGTCATTGTGGCGCTTAAGCATGTCCCAGCCCATCAGGCCATTGGCCACGATAGAGAAATTTTCTGAGACAACATGCAGAATAAAGGGCATATTTTCCGCGGCGATTTCTACTTTCCCCAGGGTTTCGCATGTTCCTTCCGTTATTCCCCCTATGCGCAGAGTCTCGCTTTTATCGGCTATTATATGGTCGGTTAGTGCGGTTTCCTTAATGACTGATACGTCAGCTCCTGTGTCGACGAAAAATGCTGCGCGCTGATTGCGCAGTTCATCGCTACCGGCTTTTATTATTGAGGGTCTACGTTCTGTATTCGCGAAATTTATAGTTGCTGTGCGAGGCGGTGGTGTGGGTGCTGACGTTTGCGTTTCTATTGGCTGCTCGTCGATTGAGGGCCAGTGCGAGCAGGTTGGGAGTTTAAATTTTTGCTGTCGTAGTTGTTTCGGCGGTCGTGGGAATCGTGTCGTTTTTCTTCTCTTGGAGGGGATCGACTTCTCCTTCTATAATTGTCGCGATAGCCGCATTGCTCACTCCTCTTCGGTATCCCGAATCTCGCCGACGTAGGCTTCTTTCACCTTTTTCGTCTTGTCGATGACCGCTCCGTATGGACTGCGACTGCGATTTCTGTTATTTCGCGAGCGGCTATTTTCTCTTTCCCCGCTGTTGCTACGCCGACATTCGCGCCTGTCGTTGCAGTCATTATACCGATCGCGTCCATTATACCAATCGTCGCGGTAGCCACGTCGTCCACGGAAATTTCCTTGGTGCCAACGCCCGCCTCGATTATTGCGGTTGTAGTCGTTGCCACGCCTTTCTAGGCTTCTTTGCCGGGATTTCTCTCTCCTGCCTTCGCGCTCGTTATTTGGCGTCTCCGGCTGTTTTGCGTCCGATTTCCTAGATGGTGATTTTTCTTCGCGCCTTTGGTTTTTTAAGTTCCGATCGTTTTTATTTTCGTATGCATGTGCTACGCATATCGTAGCTTGTATTCTATCGACTCCAAGTGTCTCTTCAACATTTCTTGCTAGTTGCACGGCCTCGTGTAATGTTTTAGGAGTCCTGTGGTTTACGGCTACCTGTAGTGATAGCGTGAGGCCATACAGAAAATGTTCCAATGCTGCGTCGTTCGCCCTGCTCTTCTCGTATTACTTTATATACAAGTTGAGGTCGGGGTTCGCGTCATACAGGGCGCATAGGCGATTGAGTTCGATAATCGCTCGGTGGCTGTAGTCAGATGCTGATTCATTCTTTGCCTGTTTTAAACCGCAAGGCGCTTTTCTAAGTAGGCTTCCTTACTTCGGAAATCGAATCGGTTGTTATCTGGGGATGGGTTCTTGCTTGACCTACGACTTGACATTACAAAGTTCCGCCTCTGCTTGCTTTCTTCGTATATGTCGCGGTCATGGTGGGCGAGGTCATCTAAGGTAAACTCTTCCATTTTTCGTCCCAGGAGTTGGTAGTACTCCTCCACTTTACTGGGGTCCCAACCTGTCTCGCTGGCCATTGCATCGTGATCTTCCGCGTTGGTTTCGTGATGTTGGTTGTTGGTGTAAGGATTTTGACCGAAATTCGCGGGTGCCCTTGAGACGGGCCTGTTGTAATAGTCGCCGAATTGGGGAAGGTTGAACTCTTTTTCGGTTTTGCATAGTAACATTTTGGTTTCTTCCGAATACGCACACGAGCCTGTCGACCAGTCCGTAATTATCGGCTTACGCGGTTGTAAATCTCATCGACTTTCCCGCTGTTTCACTTGCTTTTCGTTGGTTTGGTTGAGGACCTGCTGAGTGTGTGTATTTAGGAGTGAGTCAGTCGGATTAACCCTGGGTTGTTCTTCGATGTCCGTATTAATAAATGGGTTGTTGCTAGTTCTAGATATATTGTCAGTGAGGTTCTCATTTTTTGTCGTGGGTGTAGTCTGCGGTAAGTTGGCTACGCCTCCCGCTGCACCTTCCTCACCAGAGGTTTGGCGTTTATTGTGATCGATCAACGCTATTGCTTCGTCCCATAAGGTCGTGTTCATGTATTGCATAATTTCCGCTAGTTCTTTAACCTCTTTCGAACCCTTATTTTCTAACACCGAACTTCGCCCTGCCACGATTTGCGTCATTGCCGCGCGTATTTCGTCGATTCCGTCGCGTTTTTCGGCTTTGTTATTGGTTGACGCTCCGATGTGTTCTTTCGGGCGATTCTTCTTCCGATCTTTCGGGCGGGATTGTCCCTGTTGTGTTTTCCGGCATCGTGACTCGCGATGTATTTATTTGATTGACACTCGTAAAAAAAAAATAATTTCGCGTTTTTGGGACGTTTTTGAATTGGACACTCGCGGACGCAGAATTTCGTGTTTCGAGGAAAGAAGAAGTTAGGAAAGGAAATTCAATTAGACAAGTTGCTTCAAAGTATAAGATTTCTAAGAGCACTTTACATAAAAAACTTCATAATAAAAGTCAGTTGCAGACTTCTTCAAGAGGCCCTGAAACGATATTAAGCAAGAAGAAGATGACATTGAAGAATGGATATTAGAGTGCTATGAAAGAGGTTTCCCTGTGGTTAAATCACAGTTGTTGGACTGCGTGCAAAAGCTCATGTTAGAAACTGACAGATCAACTCCCTTTAAAAATAGAAGGCCAGGAACAAGCTGGGTTAGAGGATTCATGAAAAGGCATACAAACTTAAGTAACAGAGTACCGCAAAACCTCACAAGCACTAGGGCTGCAGTTAGTGAAATGCAATTAAGAAAGTGGATTTCATATGTGAATGAATATATGGAAAAAAAATTATACTAAACATAGAAGGCAACCGTAGATTTAATTTAGATGAATCTGCCTTTAAACTTGTGCCTCAAGGAGAAAAAGTAATTACAAGGAAAGGGGTCAGAAATATGTATCAATTAGTTGGTAAAAGTAAAAAGGCTTGTGTTACTATACTTTTCATAGCTTCTGCTGCAGGTCTATTACCTCCACCGATGATTTTATTTATTACTTACAAAAAAATTAGCTCTAAAACAAGAACAAGTATAATTATTATGTGTGCAGCTGTAGCTTAGGCTATCACCTCCAGGTCTTTACCCTCGGCGACGACGCATACGAAGTGGACGCCCGGCGATCATCCGCAACCCCGAAGGCCAGAGCCTTTGTTCCAAATACCGAACGCGACCTTGTGCGAGCGATGCCAAGGCACGAATATTGTGAGTACCAGCTCGAGAATCTCTCTCTCTCTCTCTCTCTCTCTCTCTCTTTCTTTGTCTCTCTCCCTGCTAGGAGACCCGTCGCGGGGTCTACGCGAGTATCCGCACCTTATTATGATACCAGGTGTACCTTTTGAACACTTTATTGAATATACCTAGCTTTTACCCCTTACTACACGCCTCATCATTTACGAGTATCTTATCCTACACCTTCTTATATATAACAAGTGTACCCAGACTAACATTCTGCTTATTCACGCCACCAACTATAAGCGACCGGTGTCGAGAGGACTCCACCGGTGCACAGCATCTATAGCTAGCAGGCAAGGGCAGGTAAGGCCCGTGGAAATCTGACGTAATTCAGGATTGTTTCGGTAGACGAGGCCGTCGACCGTGCTGCAGTGCACGCTGCTCGGGCAGCAGCAGCAGGTCCCGCGAGCACTACGTGCTTTTTCGTATATAATTGGAGGCCGGTCAAATAACCGTTACAGTATATGATATATATATATATATATATAAATATAATTTTTTTTTCCTTTTCAAAACTGAAAAGTTAGCTACATATAAGAAAAATAATGTATTATATTTTTATATTAAATAAGAGACAGTAGAAACGCAAGCGAGAGTTCGAAGGGGGGGAGGCTAAACAAAAAGAAGCAGGTTCGACGGTCCAATAAATCAAAACAAACGTGGAAAAAATAAAAAGGAATAGTAATGGTAAGGAAAAAAGCTCGACTATGCGTAAACACTTATAACAAGCGGAGGAATCTTCCCAAAAACAAACCTTTGTTAAAAAAGGTATAATATGTACGGCGCGGCGAGTTTGATGTGATTAAAATACCTTTTAGCAGACAATTATTTTCTAACTTTACAAGTAATGAGATCAATGAAAAATAGTCAAGTTTATTTTAATTCAATTTAATATTTTTTTAGTAACTTGCCAGGCCCATTTTCTTTTTTTTCTGCTTGTATAATTTTTTGAAATGAACTACTTACATACACGGAGAGAAAAAGTAAGAGAATTTATAGTGGAAATACCATAGTATATTACCGTGGATGTGCTCACAGCATATCACAATGAGATTCACGATAATATACTAATAGACTACTGGTAATTTTTTATACCACCACCCATTCAATACCGTGGCGATGCTTCACAGCAAAAAGCTAAGGAGTCCACGGGATACTCCCGTGAGCCTCCTGGCTTTTCACGAGAGCGCGAGCTATGCTGGCGTTCGAGCGGCAGGAGTGGGAATGAGAGAGACCGTCCCCTTCCCGCGCGGCCACCAAGCGTATACATCCAACCGAGCCTCCTTCCCCCCCCCAAACCCAGCTATTTTAAACAAATTAGCCCCCCCCCTGCTCACAACTTAAATATTACTTTTGAACATATACTGTTGTTGAAGGCGACAGCCGAGCGGGCTAACGCACGCGCTATGTTTTTACACTTACAAGGGGAGGTTCAGGTCCTTGGATCCTGGATTTGGCTCAAACTTGGGGAAAAAGTTGCTTGTTATTTCAATAAAAAAAGTATCAGAGGGTTTCATTGAATAGGCCTTCCTGTCAGAAATACAGGGTTTTATAGGTGTAACTTTATTTTTTGATGTAGTGCTCTTTTTGACCGTACCACAAACAGTTTTTGTA
>JAPYZE010005309.1:0-13042 GCA_030522805.1 Leptomastidea abnormis | reverse complement strand
ATATATATATATATATATGTTGAGTGGGAGACTGTTTAGTTGTGAGTTTTTCTTTCTCTTTTTTTTCGTAATGACGTAGCAAGGGTTTTCTTTTTTCTTTGTTGTGGTTAATGGAGGTGAAGAAAATTGGGAAACGATGGGTTTTTATTTATCTTACTTGGTTTGTATATATATTTGATGAGTTTGTAGGTGAGGTTTTGGTAATGAAATATTTGTCGTTGATGGTTAGTTTGTCGTGTTTTAGTTTATTAATGATTTGTAAGTGCTTATTGATTTTTGTTTAGGTTGAGGATTTTGTGTTGGATATTGTGAGTTTGTAGGTTATTTTTTTTTTTTTAGATGAGTGGGATGATGTATTTTTATAATTGGAAATTTTAGTATTTAATTAATTCTATTGTTATTTTATGATTTTGTTATGATATATCAAATTGTTAATTATCAATTTTAAAAGAGAATTGAATATGAGAATTTAATATTACTCTGATAGTATGATGTATTTTGTAATTGAAGCTTGATGAATTTTTTATTGCTTTTTTTTATCATTAAATTATAATTTACATTGCTAGCTATTCTCAAATTAGAATATTTAAAAATTAATATATTTGCAAAAATTAGTTAATTATTAAAAGTATTATTTTCCCTTTATTTAAAAATAAAGTTTATTAATAATGTAGCTAGGCTGATTAAATATTCATTTGTACTACTTACGATGACCTAATTAAAATAGTTTAAAAAAAAAATGTTTATATATTAATGAGTTTTATGAGTAAAGGATATTACTTTTTTAATTAATACTTTTTGATGAACAAATACGGCGAAAAATAGTATTAAATACATAAAAATGTATATTAAAAGTACCAAATTAAAAGTAAAAATGAAAATTAATAAAACGTTCTAAAAATATCACATAAAAAATTATTTTTTTTTTATAATAATAGAAAAAATAAATACATAAACGTAATAAAACTATGTATTAGTTTTACTTTATTATTTATAATTATTAATTACAAACGTCATTCTCCTTAAAACTCTAAAATAAAATTCACAAGAAAAAAAAATCGCTATCTTATACAATCCCAAATTTAAAAACTATTTTTCCAACATAAAAAAAATATCCAACAATTATCAACTAACCATAAATCTATCCTAATCACGCCAACAATCATTCAAAGGCATTGGTTTTATAGCGTAAGAAAACGTTCAATAAAACCACTTCCCTTTTATATACACATATACAAAAAAAAAGAGTCCAGACGATCATCATCCACACAACAACGCTTCCAATCTATCTCATAACTCGGCTTAATTAAAAGCCATATTTTCCTTCATACCCAAGTATTGTGTCGTTCGTGATAAAAAAAAAAAAGAATCGATTCTTTTATACTAACACACATTCAATATCACTTCAACACGTTCAAAATTGACTTTTCCAACTGCTAACTTAGGTAGTTTATTTCCAATACTCGAAAAAAAAAAAAAAACTTAATCAAATTTTAGGATATATTTCACGGTCATTTATTGTTTAAGTTAAAATGAGCCTTGTCGTTAAATTTATCCGCTGTATAACGAGGGATTTAACAATGACGTGTAGACGTTTATACAATGCCTGCGTTAATTACACTATATGTTAAAGTAGGAGTTTACGGGCTTGTAAATCTAGTTTAGCTTATAACATGAACGATGTAAAATTTTAGAAAATTACCTACATCGTAATTCGTCAAATCTAACAATTAATTTCTTATACTAACGAATTATATAATTTTAAAATAAAAACTAATCTTAAAAGAAAAAAAAAATTGCATTAAAAAGCTCAGTGATTTTAGAATACTGAGATAAATATAAATTCTTAAAATATTAGCTAAGGCATTTATAAAGCTCAACGCACATATTATTGTCTGATATAAAAATATTAAATAAAAGTAAAAGTAATACGTAGCCTCCGGTAAGACAACGAGACATAAAATAAAAACTCTATCCGTCGGAGCAGCGATTCTGTTTAGAAATACATTTTTCTATACACGTGTATAAACCAATAAATATAAAGAAATCAACGATTGTATACAGAGAAGGGCCATTGACGCAATTGTATTATAGACATAGCTTACACAGCAGGAGAGGAATGAGAGAGAGAGAGAGAGAGAAAGAGAGATAGTTATACTCTTTCTCTTTAGATATACTTATTATTTTCGATCGAATCTTTTTTCCTTTTGTATCTGTAACTAATACAAGCTTGCGTCATCATAATCGTAGTATTTTCCAAGAAACCAATATACATTTTTTTTTTGTGATGCCTTTGCTTTTGAGATTCAGGTTGTTGGTAACTAAGATGATGTGGTTTTATGCGATGATGAGATTTTTTTTTTTTTTTCTAAAAGCAGTGTGTTCTTATGTTGGTGTATACAATAAGATTAACAATTTTGTTAATAAAAATAAAATGTGATTACAAAATTATTGTGTAGTTTTAAGCTAGACATGAGTTTGAAGCTCGAGTTTTTTTTTTTTATTTAATTAGTTAAGCTGGAATGAGTGATAATTAAGCTGATGTTTAGATAGTGATTAGCATCTTTTAACACCTTATAACGTGTCACTTATTTACTTTTAAGCTTAATGGAATAAAGTGACGTCAAATCGACTCTAATCGATGGCTTAATAACATGTTTGTGTATACGCAAGCAAAAAATATTTTTATTTAGCTAAGTAAGAAAAAAAAATTTTTTTTTATATTATTATGAGTAAATTTGTGCAAAAAAAGATGTCAATATTAAATTTATGCAAAGTATTAAGATAATAGACGATATAACATAATCTCAAACTTTATCAACCTACACAAACAAAACGACATTATTTTCAAATAAATAAAACGCTTGTTACGTCAAAGAATAAACCCAATAATCATCTTAACATTATCTCAAAAAAGAAAAATAAGAAACAAAATAAAAGTCAAGTGGAAAAAAACGTTAATCTCTCTCAACCAAGCAATACAATAAAGTTTCCTTTTCCATCCATGCAACTAACACGTCCAGTACCATATTCGTCTCTCCAAAGAGTCCCACAAGATTTTCTACCTTCCCCCTCCAAAATCTCATTCCATTTATACAAAAGTCAGTTAGTATCATTGCTATCCAAGGGCTAATTCCATCTGACTCGCAGTGAAAAATCAGCCTTGACGAAGGAAAATTGGTCCCAAGCTACTTTTGACTTTATCGCTTGAGAGAGAGAAAGAGAGAGAGAGAGAGAGAGAGAGAGAGGGAGAGAGAAAAGCCATCGGGAAAATCCTTAAAGCTTATGTATAGGGATAAAACAGTGCGAGGTTAAATCTGTATATTGTATGTGTGTGTATGTGTGTATATAAATTGTGCCATAAATAAAATTGTTGGATGAGATAGACGAGGTCGAGTATATAATATTTGCTTCGAGGTCTTTTTAAGAAAGTATATAGAGGTGTATGTGGGATGGGAGATATTTTATATGCAATCGAGTGTAAGTTATGTGGATTTGTAATTTTTTGTATTGGATGTATTTAGAATTATTTTATTTTTTGTATATATATATTTTTTTTTTGTTGAATGAAATGGAATTTATTCGAGTAAAATAAAAATTGATAAGATTTAGATTGAGAATTGTGTTCTTCTTTACGTCTGCAAAGGATTGAAAATTGACTTTGATTTTAATAAAAAAAATCGAGTTTGAATTCATTATAATACAAATTTGTTATTGAAAATTTATTAATAAAAAAAAATATAATTTGCAATCATGGCAAAAAACATCTTTTTTTTTCAAATTCTTAAGAAATATAAAAAAAAAAGTTTTTACGTACACAATCAAAGTTCATTTTAAGTTTGTAAACTTTGAACTTTAAATTTATTCAACTTTTTATCTTATACGTATACCATAAAAAAAAAAAAAAAATTTTATCCCGGACAGAATAAAAATCTGTAATTTTCAGAAAACAAATAAAAAGAGTTGAAAAAAAAATAAGTAACAACAAAATTCATTCTTTCAATCTCCTTTTTTTTGCCAACTCACATACGTAGTCTTCAGAGAATATATTGTATTACCTTATTTTATAATAAAATGAAAAAAAATAATGTGTCTCGCTTCGCTTACAGCAACGATAGAACGACAGTCGCATTTATACTATGAAACTAGGGAGATGATAGAGAAAAAAAAATAAAGAGAAAAAAAAAGAAAATAGAGAAAACAAAGTGAATCGAGAGAAAAAAAAAGAGAGAGAGAGATGGATCAAGTATACAAGGCTTGTAATTAAGACCTCTATGTATATATACTCCCTGCTGTTTCTAGCAAACATTTCTCGCTTCTCGCACGAGAAAGAGATTTATATATTCGCGCGCATTATTGCCTGCGTCAAAGAGATAAACTTAATGTGAGACACATTGAGGATTTGTATGTATGGTTATAAATATATACCTACCTACTGCTGCTACAACGCAATTTAGTCGTGCTTTGATAATAATTTTAGTAGTAATATCACATGATTCATTGGTTAATTTTATCGAAACTTTTGTTTATAAATAACGTTTAGAGATATGTTATATTTTTAGGATATTATATAAATTGTTATTTATATGAGTTTTACGTATGTAAATTTATATTTTATGGTACCAATATAAATACAATATATATTAAGCTGCACAGGTAAATTTATTACGTTTTAGCACTAATCGTAAAATATATCGTTGAATATTTGGCGCATGTAATAGGTATATAGTAAAAATTCTGAAAATATATAGGTATATAGGTATATAGAATAACTTTGCATTACAATTCCTAGCCATATCTGCAGTAAAACCAAAAGTTAAACGATCGGCTTTACGTGTCAGGAGCTTCTAATCACCGCAGCAAAACCTGCATCGATTTTCCAGCTCCTTTTTTCCTTTTTTTTTTCTTTTTTTTTACTATTACACGTCGTCGCCTTGCAAAAAGTAATCCCACTTTTTTTTATTTTTTTTTTTTTTGCTTTACCGTTGGACGAGCAGTTTCTTTTCACTTTACGTGTAGCTAATGCATTTTAAGTCAGACTAGATATCTCATCTTAAAAGTCAAGAGAGAGAAAAAATAAAAGTTGATATTTATTGAATATTTTAAAATATGTTATTTTTTATAATAAAAATTTTTTAGATTTTATGAATTATAAAAATTAATTTATCTTATATTAATTAATGATTTTTAAATTTAGCATTTATGTTGTATTTATTGAAGATCAGTCTGATTTTTTTTTAAAAAATAAGATTAGAATACTGTAGACAATTTTTTCCGGAATAAAAAAATGTTTGTATTAAAGTTGTTTATTTGGGATTATAAAAAATCGGACATTAAAAATATTAAAAGAAAAAAAGTTATAGTTTAATTTTGATTAAAAATTTAATTCGAAAATAAAGTAGAAAACCTAACATAATTTATACGTATCAAAATACATAGATTATTTTAATAAAATGTCAAAGCAGCTTTATGAGATATAAAATTATATCTGCATATTTACAAGTTTTTTAAAAATACTTTTTGTTTGCTGAACTTGTTTGTTTTTCATTTATTCTTTTTATTGCATAATGTGAGTATCAATTCTGTGACAAGTACATAATTACTGTACATAAAATGCAAATATTCAGACAACTTTATTCTTTTCCTGATTTTTTTTTGTAAATTGTTTTTTTCTTTAAATTTGCAAACTAAAACAAATAAAACGAAATTTATAGAGCGACATGGACAATCAACAATTTATTCACCAAAGTAAAAATGAAATTGCACGTAGAATTTTAAAAATTCCAACTTCTTTTTATATAAAAAGTTTTTTTTTTTTTTGTAAATTGATATAACGTAGTTTGCAGGCAACAAAAAAAAATGTGAAAAGATTTTCGCGGAATTTTATTTTTCTACTCACCCAGCAATAGTCATAAATTTTCTCGGTATTTTCACTGGATATTCCTCTCTTCGTTTCATACAAGCGTAATATGACAAGAAAAAGAGGGTAGTCATGATTTTCCAACTTTTCAACGCCAGCTATGAAGTTTATCTCATCGCGAATGATAACTCGGGAAGTTGAGGGGTTTGAAGTTGAGTCTGGGATTCTACGTCGGCAAATATTTTATAGGCTTTTATATTAGCAAAAAGTATGTCGGAATTTCCAACAGATTAAATAACGTTGACTGTTTCATATCATTATTACAACGGCATTTTTACAATAAATTTTTATGATAGCATCAATTTATTTAAAAATAAAATAAATTTTACATTTTATTATACGCATCAGCATAAAATTTCTTTTTTCCAACATTATATAAGTATGTATATTTACGTAGCTTATAAATCCATGCGCAAAACGCAATTTAAAGTTTTAAAAAAACGTTAAAAGTTTTTTTAACGAGTAAATCAGCCAAGAATTCAGCTTCAATAACAATCACAATCGATTACCATAAAATTTCGTAAAGCTTTCATATACGTGTTTTTATGAATAGCACGAGAGAAAATCAAATAACAATTGACGTAAACAAGAGACGATCATTTGATGTTATTTTGTTGAGTGAATTTTGACATTTAACGTTTATACGTTGTTGACGTTATGAGCATACGATATTATTTGAAATATCCCTTTGTTTCGAATAATAAATTTTATTTTTATTGATTTCTGTTATTTTATTATATATTGTTTTATTAAAATTTAATTTTTAATTAAAATATACAATATTAATTTTATTGCAAAATCAAGAATTTAGATTATGCCTATATTAAATCTCATTTATTTAAAATTTTTTTAGTTAAATTAGGCTTTCAATATATAAATTTTTTTTAAATAAAAGTAAAGCTCTACTTTTAATAATAGAAAGAATGCATAATTGGAATTCTTCTCTTTGATATCTTGCAAACTATGCGGGTATTTTGGTGAAAAAAAGTCTGAAACATGCTTTGAGACTTTAAGTATAAAAAGTATGTTTTCTTAATTAAGAAAAATATTAAACTTTTTAAAAAATTTTATGTTATTGAGTTTTAATTTTTTTACTAAAAATTTATTTAAAAAACAAACTTGTACCCATATATTATCCTCCTCGAAAAATTGAAATTTCTCGAAAATAACAATTTAGGTCACTTCTTTAGATATTTTGTAAACAAATTCGTTTATCTTCAATGCTTTTTTGAAAAATAAATTTAAATCTAAGGGATAAATATTTTGTAAATATTATTAAAAAAAATATTTTATTCGCATGTTGGTTTTGAGCACGCTATTTTAAAAATCAATAAAAAAAGGTCGTATATACGAAAATTTGAAAATAAAATTTAACGTAATAACAAGACATTTTTATTAAATTTTTTAATAATCTCAAGATTGTTAAGATTACAAGATTATCAAATATTCAATTGGATTACCTAAACAATTAAGTACAGAGAAAAAAAGAGATGGATGAGGTTTTGGTTTAGTTTGGAACGTAGAGGCGTCAGCTTTGCAATCCACAGGTCGTGGGTTCAATACCTGACATCTATTGTTCTTAATTTCCAAGTCTTGATCTAAAATTCACTTAAATTGTAACAAAAAAGACTTCATAATTATAATTAAGTATCTTACGCCTTTTTTTCCGGCCTTGATCTATAAAAATTTATTACAAAAAAAAAAAAATTCATCAATTTTTGATAAAAAAATTTTGTTGAAAAACATTCTTTTTTTTTATTAAAAATAAAATAAAAAATGAAGAAAAAACAAAATACGTGAAGTTTACAGTAAATTCAACATAATACATTAAGCATATTTATTTATCATTTCTATATAATATAAACCACCAAATCACCGCAACATCGCAATATCAATCTACAAATAATATACATCATTTTCCAATCTATTATTTCTTTCTATCTCATCAATCAATAAACATCAAATACAATTAATTATTACCTTTTCTCCTATACAATACAATTTCTATAACTTAAAAAATAACTATAATTTTTTTTTCTCTTTTTTCAAACCATACAACAAAATTCGCTGCCAACGCCCTATACACACAATATCATAATATATATCTACCTGTATACAGGCCCGTATCACTTTACCACTTTCACGTATCACACAACAACAAGCTTTCTATATATCTCACTCTCTCATTTATGATGAAGATTAATGCATACACCCGCAAGTTAAAGCAGTCCGTTTTACATTAACGAACTCGTATTTCACTCCCCTTTATCATTTGATTGCGTAATGCTGTTAATTGTACTTGCGTTAATTTTTAACCGTTATTCTATTGAATCTGTTTGTATGTAATTAACATAATGAAGTAAAGTGGATCTTTTATGTTGATTTGCTATAGCTACGTCGTGGTTTTTCGGAGATATTTTAAGTTTTATTTTTTATTTTTTCGTCTGTATTGATACTATGGTTGCTCATACGCGTGGGAGTTAAGAGGATTGATGAGCTTGCGGGTTGTTTGATATAGTTCGAAAGTTAAGTTAATTTGTTTAATTAATGATTGTTTGTTAAGATCTTTTTTTTTTTTTTTTCAAGTAATTGAAAAGAATTAATTGTATAAAAATAGAATAGATGGTTGAATTAAATATCGATCAATCTTATAGTTAATAACTACAAGTATTTCCTTTCTTTTCAATAAAATACTCTTAATTATCTAGAAAATAAAGCATTATAAATACAGAGACTAAAAAATATCATCTGGAAATATCTGATAAAAACTGAGAAAAATCAGTAGAAAGTGTATCATACGACCAAAGCTTGAATCGGCTTACAGTTATCCCCTCCTCCACCTCGTTTCAATCAAAACAATAGCGCAACTTGTATCACGCAAGCTCTTTCTCTTCGTTTTCGACTATTGTTTTTCCATCCATAAAGGTATATACTGGTTGCAATTTAATCATTTGTGCGAATGAAATTTCTATATAACTCTATAACGATAAAAATTGCGGATTTTTCATTGTAGTTTTTTTTTTTTTTTTGGGAAAATTGTGTAATCGTGAGTTGGTGAAATTGTAGAAATTAATTGAATGGAAAAAGTTATTATGATGAATGATAGTGATTTTATTTTTGTTATTATTGTTTTTGGATTAGGATAAGGTATTGGAGATAATGTGTATGTTGGAAAATGGGGAAAAATCAATGATTGGAATTATTATTCATTTGAGAATTACGTGTTGGGTTTTGTAGAATGAAATATGTGAATTTAATGAGGATGGATAATGAGGATTTATGTTGAAATGGAAATTGAAAGGGTTTTTTAGAGGGTGTTTTTTTTTTTTTTTTTTTTTTTTTTTTTTTTTTTTTTTTTTTTTTTTTGGTGGACTTTTTTTCTTTTGATCGTATAAATTATTTGCTGATGTTAATGGTGGCTCATTTATTACGTCTATTTAATGTTTTATGCATAATGAAATTTTTTTAAAAATTAATGAGTTTTGAAGAAAAAAAGTAACAGAATGTATTTTTACATGTTTTCAAGGAATAAATATGAAAATATTTTAATAATTAATTAAAAAAGTATTTGGGTAAATATAAAGCAAAATTTTTAAATTACATAAAGAGATTTGTATAATTTTATAAATAAAGTAAAGTTAATTACTTTTTCAATTATAAAATATGTTTTAATGTCAATGTAATTTTTCAAAATTATATTATTTCGAAATTTTTTATAATATAATAAAGTTTTACAAAACAGAAAATTAAAAAAAAAAGGCAATTAAAGTTGACTGGTTGACATGTAAATGACGTAAAAGTAATAATAAGTAAATAACGTGCTTGTGCATATATTCTTGCGATTCAACCTACTTTTACGCAAGTTTTTAACAACTTCTATCTGTTAAAAAAAAAAAAAACTCGTATTTTACTGTCTTGAATCTTAAGCAAAAGATAAAAGTTTGTTCAGCTTTTATCTCTTGCAAAAGTTTTTTTTTTTTTTTTTTAGTTTTCGTTAAGATACGTGTACTATACGAATACCCTTATGGGAACAATAATCAAAAAATCACCGAAACAAATCGAGAATTTTTTTCCTTTTCAAATACTTTTGAGATAAATGTAATTCCAAAACTTTTTGATTTTTATACAAAAGTTATAAATTTATTATGCTCGTAACATAAAGAAATATTACAATGTAATAAACATATACTACCATAATAAAATAAAATTATGTTGCTAATAAAGATAAAATTAACATCTTTAAAATAAAATATTGTTGAAATATATTTGTGAAATTTTTTTATTAAAAACATATATTTTTAAAAAGAATTTTTATTTATAAAAATGTTTTACAATTTGTCTTATTTCACATATTTTTATCAGCGACATTTTGACTGACATTTTCATTCCAGCTATGTAACAAATCCTATTCCATTTCTAACTTTCAACTTTTCAAACATTGATCCATTTCAATTTGTATTCTATCTGTAAAATCATATCAACTTATTTTATAATCAGAAGAAAATCATAATGGAAAATTAAATCTTTTTTTTTTCATTTTCTTTGTACAATTCAAAAAAAAAAAAAAAAAAAGAATTCCATTTTTCTCTCTTTTTATTTCACTATTCTCAAACACATTCTTTCGCTTAGAAAACAGGAATACCATATGTATTTTTGATCGATCCATAGTCACCTTCAAATATTTGATTTCGATGCGACGGATGAACAAATAACCAAAGCTTACATAAGCACTATTTGATAAAAAAAAAAGGAAAATCATGATAATCACATGCATACACAAACTTGACATTATATCAATTTAAAATACGTGACAATGACGTATTTTTTCTTTTTTGAATGAAACCTGTGAAAAAAATAAGGCAAAGTATAATGAAAAACAATACATAAGGTGTTATCCGAGCTTTTTCCCTTGTGTTGAACAACTACATACTACTTCTGTTTGTTCTGTATTATAAAAGATATCGTGTGACTCGGAAGATGAAATTTTTTTTTCTTTGAAATTTTTTTTGTTTTTATTTTTTTCAATATAAAAAATTAGATTAAATTTTTATTGATTCGACGTTATATTATATAGAAAAATTATAATGAGAAATATAAGATATCATATTCTTTTGTTACAAATTGTCATTTTAAAAAGTTGAAAAGTTGAGATGAGGTTGTTTTATCACAAGTCTGGAAACTTGATTATAAAATCATGAGAACATAAGTCTCTATTTATCATGAATAAAAAAAAAAAAGTAACAAATTTGTTATTTTTGATATGTACACCAGCTCAAGAAAGCTTATTTTTTATATTTTAATATTGAATTTTGAAGTTAAGAATGATTGATGAACACAATTTATTCAAGCTCGAAAAATATATTTCATTTTTATCCTCTCTTTTCTCTCTCTGCATATATATACTCTTTAATTTTTCAAACTCAACAACCCAACACGTATTTTTCAAATTTTTTACTTTTCACACACCAACAGTTCTCGACACACATATATTTCAAAAATTCATAAGCACACCCACACACAAACAAAAATAATCTTTACAAATTCAATTCACCATGTTTAAACCTCGTTATATTTCCATTGATAAAGTCAAGTACACAAAAAAAAAAATTCAACATCCTCTACCTTTAATTTTCCACGAAAAGTACAAGAACAAGAAAAAGAAAAAGAAAAAAAAAATGCAATTTCTCATCAGCAGCAGCAGCGAAACGCAATTTGTCCACGAAGCAGTTAATAAATCGTATTAAGGCCTCGAAATTGCAATCAACGGTATATCTCATCTATGGTAAAGCAGCTGAGTGGCAAAGCCCTGTACGTTGCCTAAGGCTGGATAATATAAGATCACGATGGTTAAAGGAATGATTATAAGGTGTCGGTAGTATTCGCGCTCTTGACAACCTCCCACTTCTTCGTATTTGTTTTCATGAAGACGTACATTCTATATGCTTGTTTATACAAATATACATTCTTTTTTTTTGTAATATTCTGCTTATAATTTACTGTCTTCTTTCTTTTTTTATCCTTTAAATTTAATTCTTTTCTATCGATTGATATATCCAATTTCCCATTTTTCTTTTTTAATTTTACTTTGTACACTTTACGTCATTTACGTTGGGAAATGACTTTGAAAGATAAAAAAAAAAGAAAAGAAAAGGAAAGTTTCTTATAAAAAAAGTTTTCAACAGCTCAACGTCGTTTCAAAAGTGCAATCGTTCGTGAAATGATTTTTTAATTAAAAAAAAAATTAATTTTTTTCCCCCTTCATGTTTACGTAATAAAATTACGTTTTATAAATTTAAGCTGAATATTAGTATATCACTTTATGTTTTATCTTGAAATAAGTTTTGATTAGCACGTTTCTATCCTACTTTTGTATAGATACGATGAATTGAATAGACTAGTTTTAGATGTAAAATTCAATCTTATATATCAAGTTTACCAAACAAGTTTCGGATGTACGTTCAAGTAATAATAATAAGGAATCTTCCACTAGATAATCTTTGACAACATATCGCTTATAGCTATTCTCGTGTTACTTTATCAATATTACAATGTCTTAATGAAATGTTAAAAGTTTTTTTATTATTAACGAATAATTTCTTTTTTTTTTTTTTTGAATAATGAGAAAGGAAATTATTTATGAAGAGCTTTTGACATGTAATTGAATAAAATATAGTCTTTCGATGTGTTTAAAGCTAATGGAAATTTTCTCTATAATTTTGGGTTAATTGAATTATGAAAAAATCTATAAAAATATAGTTTCACAGAAGGTAATATAATTATTGGTAATTATATTAATATAAAGAAGCAAGCGTAGTTGTAAAACGAATAAGACACTAAAAACAAAAATAAAAATTTTATATTATCAAATATTTCAAAATAATTAATACGTGAAAAAGATTAACTAAAAGTCTAAGATTAATATATTTATTTTTCAGGTACTGGGTAGTCCAACAGAATATCATTTCGTTCATAAAGCTTTACCTCACGCAAGAAGTAAAAGGTCTGTGCCTCATACACGAAAACTAAAGGTGGATCCTTTGGTAAGTAAACATCATATTCATTTAATATTATATATATATATATATATATATATCTATATATATATATATATATATATATATA
>JAPYZE010005306.1:0-15151 GCA_030522805.1 Leptomastidea abnormis | reverse complement strand
ATTAATATAAGGTTTTTCATGTATAGTTAATTTTTTCAAATATTGCTTTTAAATACCTTGAAACAACTAGCTGTAAAGAAGTTGCACAACATGTCCAATACTAGTCTTCGAAGCTTGAGGAAAATGAGGTTCCAAACGCTGTACCACGAACATTACTAAAACTTATCGAGACAATGCTGAGCCATCTTCAAGTGCTAAGAGAACAAGCTTTAACACCTCTTTTTGCATTCCTAATTGAATAATTATTTTTTTGTTATTTTAAATTTTATGTGCAATCTAATAACTATTAAATATATATAGGTCATTGTTAAAAGAACAAAAGTTCTTAATTACCTGGTCCAAGAAACTGACATCCTCTAGCTCTAACAGCAGTCCATAAATTGGCACTGAGCTGCTGAGGATTCTGATGTTGTAAAATTAGTTCAGTAAGAGATCGTTCTCCTAAACTTCTTGCTGCTCTTATGGATTTGGCTCTGCCTTCTGGTTCTACAAGCTGACATCCAACCAGAGTAACTAATTTTCTTTGCATACTAAACCAATGCCTGTAATTAAAAATTATTTTAGTAATTTTATCATATAAAATTATTATTCTTAGTTCAATTTTAATAATTTTATCAAGTTATTTCAGTCACATTTCAATAAAATTAAATTCTTACCAGTAGTATTGTTGAATGTGGCTTGACATGGTTTGAGGTACAGTGCAAGTTCCTTGAGATGTGCGGTTCTGCTAAATTCCACAAACGAATTATAACATTGCCTGCTCCAATAACTAGTACTAATTTATCAATAGGACAGGCAGATAAATAATACACAAATTCTCCTTGAGTTGGTATTATATTATCCATTGACGTAACATCCATCATAAAAGACTGAAATATATTACTTGGCTATCTTGCTCTGTAGTCCAAATAGCTTTTCTACAAAAATTTGAGAAGAAAAAATGTAATATTTAAATTAAAATATTCGATATCTGATGATCTTATAAAAAGTTTTAAAATAAAAATATGTATGTTTTTTCTTTTCCTTTCACCTTTTTCCAATAGAAATTGAGAATGATCAGTTATCCCAGCTATAGCAAAGTACCTCTAGCATTCTATCCATGTATCATAGTAAGGGTAAATTTTTTATTTGCATTTCAAGTTACATTCCATAAAAGAAGCTCTTCATAAAGTGAAATTAATGAAATAATTGTTCATGACAGCCAACTAATTGTAATTAAACTTTTATTAAAATAGTGTAAAGATACTTACATCTATAGTAGAATTTTCATTTCTTTGGTTAAATCTGACACATTCCATATTCTAACAATGTTATCTCCAGTATAAGTCATTTTTTAAATGATTTGTATAAGCTTTTGAAGTTTTGGAACTTGAAGCAATTGTTACATAATTTGTACATGAAATGATACTGGACAGATACCAGTTTGGTAAAGGAGGTAACGTTGTTTTATACATTTTGATTTTTTCTGTAAGAAAAATTTATTTATGTAAATTACTAATTAAAAGTAAAAAATATAATTGATTTTATAAATATTGATTTAATTATAAACTTTGAATAAAATGATAGAACTATAAAAATTTTCTATTAGTATTATTTTAATAAATAACTTACTTAATCTTTCATGATGAGACCTGATCCAAATTACTAAAAAATGCTTAATCGCTTAAGTTTATTTTGTAGCTGGCAGTGTAAATTCGTAAAAAACATTATGCCACAATCAAGTCAAAAAAGCAGGTCTTATATGTCTGTCTAACTAGCAGTCAAACGTTAGTTTGGCTATTTTGTCGTAATCTTTTTGATTGATTGTGCTGTCGCTGAAGGAAATTTATTGTATGCCATCACCATATGACGATATTCACAACCTGGTTATCAAGATTATAATTTAATTTATTTTATAAAATGTTATTTGGTTATCAAATACAAAATATCATAAGCAAATAAATGCTCGTACTATCTTTTAGTATTTAAATTTTACTATTTTTAATTGAATTTTCTGATTTTAACTTTTAGTAAAATAATGAAACAAAATCGAAATTTATTGTTAATAGATTACTTTAATTTAAATATAAATTTCTTTCAAATATTAATTTCATTCAAATTTAAATATTAAAATTGCAATCTTTTTGAACGAAAAACGTAAACAATAAGATAACTTTTGTAATTTGTCAAATATTTCTATAAAAGACGCTAAGGTCGTCATTGATTCTTAGAGTTTAAAATTATGCAGAAAACAAAAGCATGCTGACATATAGTATACCTTCTATATACGTACATTGGTTCGAGCCTTAATGCAGCCTACGATAACGCGCGACAAGCGAAGCGCAAACAGTTAAATGCGATACTTTGCTGGACAAGTGCATCTAGCAGTCTAACATTTATTGTTGGCTTTTTTTGGCAACAAATCTGCTATTTATAAAATCATTTTCCAATAACGTTCTATAATTAAGATTTTAGTGTTTGGATTCTTTGAATAAGGTGATTTTTTAATTATGTTATGGTAATGTAAGACAAATATAGGTCGAATTTTTTTTTTCTTATAAACTTATATTCTAGAATGAAATCAAGCAAGAAGCGTGGCAGACCTCCAGGTGTTCCTGATGAGGAAATTGTAGAAAATTTACAGAATTTACAATTTTTTAAAGATAAAGCAAAACTTGAAATTTTGCCTGAAATCCATCCAATTTGGAATAATGCTATCCAATGTTTAAATTTTCGAATTGGTAAGCACAATTTACACCAGCGATTGTTTCAAAACAGAAATGATATTCTTACTAAAATTCTTACTTATCAAGAAAAAAGTGTGGCGAGTGTTGAGTCAACTCCTGAACAAATGGAGTTAGAAGAAGTAGATCTAAGTCAATCATTGAATGTGGTAATGCTCAACAAAGAGACACTACCTTTAATTGTTGGATTGTCAAGCATACCACCAGAACACATTTTTTACAGATGGCCAGAGCAAATCAATTTATTTAAAAATTTTGTTAAATCTCATGACTTGCCAGTGCACTTGATTATTTTAGAAAACTTTTTTAAAGAAAAACTTGTGCACCCTAATTGCTACTTGAGTTACTGTTCAATTACAGCAAAGTTGCATGGAAAATTTTTGCATTTTTGGCAAGGAATAATGCATAGAGTTGATCAATTTTTTATTAATTATTTCTTGTGTGAATGGCTAAAAGAAGTTTCAGTGCCAAAGTATTTTATTATACCGAACAGCCGCGAAATATTTGATGCCGTCTGCTTGGCAGTCAATCATTGCAGACTCAATGATTATATTCAGCAAGCATTTCAAAATTGTACCAACGAAAATAGCCCAAAAGTGGTAAGCATGATAATTGTAGATTCTATTTCAATAATAAGGCAATTAGTTGAAGAAATTAACAATTCCTTTCCATCAACACTGGCACTTGTAAGAGATTTTTATCTAAAAATTATTCTACTTTTAATTAAACAAAACGCATACCACAGTTTTCAAAATATTGTTAAAGATATAATTTACATTCTTACGTGTAAACATCAATGTGAAATTTTGACATCAAAAACAAATGAATTAACAAAACTGATGACTAGTAGTATTCAGCAACAATTTGAAATTATTAAAAGCAAGTGTATTTTGTTACAAAAATCAACAAGTTCTTTTATTAGTGTCATTGACCTTTCGAGTAACCATTTAAAAAATGATGTTTGGAGTCATTTTAAAGAAATATGTATTAATACTTTACAACAGCAAGAATCGATTAAAGAAACGGGTGTACCGAATGCATTTTTTAGTAAGAAGTTTTTATATATATTTATAAATTTTGTTTCATATTTTCCCGTATGGGCTAACATTATGTTTCCAACTAATGATATCTTATGCGAAAATAATGATATAAGTAACGACTATGCCTTAAATTTAATGGACATTTTGGACGATAAAGATACCTCAAAAAATATGTCTATTGACATATTTTTGACAAAACAATTTTATAATTTGAAAAACTCGTTGCAAGAAGGTCGGGAAATATTAAAAGCTGATAAATCAGATGATAAGCCTAATATGCACAAGTTGACCTACCACACCTTCCTTAATTTCAAAGAAAATTGGATGGGCAAGACAGACAAAAATGAAATAATTGATCCTTCAATTGTAGACCAATCGAATAACCAAGTACAAAACGAAAATAATGTAATTACGAGTTCTAATATACTTTCAACATCGATAGTTGAAAACTTTTGCGATTCTTGTTCAACTTGTTTAGACCACAGTTATCAAAAAAACAGCATGTGTAACTGTATTTTATTAAAACCCGATTTAGAACAATCAATTCCTGTTGATGATTTTGGCACTTCGACTCCAATTAAATTAAATACAAAGTATAGAATACCAGAGAATGAAAACGTCGATTATAATGCTGAAAATAGAAAAAAAAATAAATATTGTACGCCTAAACCAGGTATTAAAGCTTATTACAAAGAATCGCAAAGACACGGTTTTAAAGAAAAAATTATTGTTAATGGCATCAAACAAGGCACAATCAATTACAAAAATCAAGAATACGTGTATATGAATACAAGTATTTTCGATGCTATAGCAGAAATTATAACTCATAGCATGATTAGTTTCCAAAAGTATAATGAAGTGATAAATAATGTGATTACGTGTACGCAATCAGTTTCTTTTTTAAAAGCAATTGCAGATTACTCTGCAAACAGGAACTTGAATCAATTATACAAATCAAGAGTCATGATTTTACTAGAATTTGATGATCTTTTAAAAGACACGATTGTCTGTCGTCATGATCTTCAGTACTACTTTGATCGGTTTATGAGTAACAATTTTGCCTCGTTAATCGAAAATTTAAATTGCAATTGTTGCTTAAAAAATGAACAACATTTCCACACGAGTTGTAAGACAGCCAATTTTTTAAAAAATCCTAAAACTTTTATTGATGGATTAAATTCGCATTTGAATGAATACAAAAAAATTTGTGATGAATGTAAAACACTTGTAGAAGTTGAATACATTCTTCAAAATTATATAGCGATTGTGACGGAGAACGAAAATGTATGCGTTAAAATCTCACAACTACAAGAAGTTTTAATTATAGGAAATAAAAAATTTGTTCTAGCTGGAATAATTAGTTTTATAGCTCCAACGAACGAGTATAGTCAAAATCATTATGTGGCTTATTGTCGGAATTTAAACGGTTACTGGAAAAAATATGATGGCCTGGAAAACACGGTATGTTCCGTGAATATTGATAAAAACGAATTGAAAGTATCACTTATTTTGTACATATCTCTAGATTAACTGTGAATTCATGTTGAAGAATTGTGAAATAAATTTTGCTATAAAATTAAGATACTTTGTCTAGCATTATTTTAATAAGTTAACTTCCTAATAAAATATGCCCTTCACACCGAGGAAACCAAATATTCTCATATATTCTAACAAAATCAACCCTGATTGTATAAAATATATTGATCTTATTTTTACTTCAAAAACTAAGCTAATGCAGATACCAGTCAAAGTAAAAAAAAAAATTGCACTCGCTTAGCACATTGGCTCGAAATCACTAATCTTCGTGTATTTGCATGTGATGATTTAGCTGATCTGTATTGTAAAATATATCAATGATCGACTCTGAGATGTAAGACTTACTGTGATAAAGTCACTGTACAAACAGCAGAGTCATACTTTTCGTGAAATGCGCCACAAATGAACCTGCAAAATTTTACAATTATTTTTCTGTTCATCTTTCAAAACCACATATTGGATAATTAAAATATTGTTTAAAAAAAGTAATTAAATTTGGTTCACAAAATCATTACCGTCTTGTCCACGAAGAATAAAANAATAAAAAATGCGGCCAGTGTACAGAAGATTTTATAAATAAACGGATTGATATTGACGGCTTCATTCATTAAACTGGCTATTACAAGTGGATTCTTCATTGATTGCTTTTGAAGTCTATTATTACACATATTCATATACTTATAACTAAAATCCTACGCATGCTGTTCACCATAAAACTTGTAAAGATTCTTATGGCTGTTCGATGCTCCAAATGTTATACATATTTCTTTCCAGTGTGCGTCTACAAACATTGTAATTTGTAAAAATAATAATATGAATTATAATGTAATGAATAAAAAACTTCATAAAAAATACAAATATTAAAAAATATGCTTTGTTAGACACGTTTACAATTTTTTTTACACCGTGCATACAAAACTTCATGAACAATAAATTTTACCTTGATAACAAGTTCCTCAACCGTCGAGCCAACTATGCACATTAACGATTTTGGAAGCATACGCAGCAAACATTTTCATCTCCACAAACCAATTCTTCTATAAGCAGTTTCTCGCGCCTTTGATATTCTTTATCAAGTCCATAGTTAGATACACCAATCTCAATCATGTCGTGTAATTATTTCGCGTTTTAGTTTTCTTTATAACGTCGTTTTTGGCCTTAACTTGTCCATTTGCATTACTGTGCTCTAATTATTTAAATTCCCTTAGTAAAATTGCAAACTTATTATGGCTTGAGATTTGGAATCGCGAAATTTAATTGGAACGCGGTGTTCTTAGAACTGTACCCGACTCATTCTGTTCCGAGAAGAAAAAAAAGAAAGTTGCACTACACTCATAGTTCACGCCGCCGTTCTTGCTGATACACGTACAGTTTCAACTCATTAGATGTAAGAGGTGAATCGTACAATGGGTAGACCTACAGCAGTACCTTTTGAAAAAAGATTTAAGATATTAAAAAAATTGCCGATTTTCAAAAATAATGGGCAATTAAAAAAAGAAAAAGAAAAAGTTTGGCAAGACGCCTTTAAATTATTAGATAAAAAAATAGAAGTGCACACATTGTACATATCTGTTTTGCAAAATCAACACAATATATTGACGGATTTAAAAATTTATCACAAAGTTAAAGATAGTGCATCTGATTATTTACCATTGGATAATAAAAAGTGCAGTGATGAAGAAGACGACGATGAATTAGATGGAAGTGTAAATCAAATAGAAGTAGACAATATTGAGTGCACCTTAAAGGAGAAAAATCCAAACAATTGTGAAGCTCTGCAATTTACTATACATATTGACAAAGAAAATTGGAAAAAGATGAAACCCTTCCAACAATCATATAATGATAAACGAGACAAAACAAGACCATATTTAACTTTACAAATTGGTTGGACAGATATTATAATGAAGAAGATCAGTGACACTGCTTCAATAACTTGTCCTTACTCTTTCAAAAAACACGATGTGCCTAATGGTGAGAATTCCAAATTGTTTTTTTCGTTTTATGGAAAGTGTACAGAATGTGGAACATTTTTCAAGGGAGAGTGTTCGGACAAATATTCTATTGAAAGTGAAAATCTAGAAATTGTCATAAGTACTTTTGACACAACTGATATTGTCCATAAAAAGAAAAGAAAACTGGCTAATCAAACAGGAGAAGAGGCAAGAAGTGTTTTGAAACATGTAAAAGCTAAGAGATTTCGAGAGGAAGAAGCTAACAAAAACATGCTGTACGGTGATGTCGAACCACCATATCTTCAAACGTCGACAGTATATCGAAAAAATCGTCAAAGAGCCATTGAGAAAGATTTAAATTTAGAAGGACCCACGGATATTTATAAATCTTTGGAATTTCTGATGAAAAAACATCCTGCCATCAGAGTTTTACAAAGATTCCCTTTTACTCTGAAATATGTCACGGAGGAGCAGTTACTTTTGTCAAAAAACATATCAGAGACGCAAAAATTATGTCTTTCTATTGATGCTTCTGGTGGCTTTGTAAAAAAAGTCACGTTACCAGAAAGAACGACGTCATACTTATTTATGTACGTAGCTGTAACTAATATTAACAAAAAAATTGTTCCATTGATGCAAATGATTACTGAACGACATGACACTAACCACATTAAAATGTGGCTTTTTGATGGACTCCACTTAGGAATGCCTGTACCTAGCGAAGTTTCAACAGATGGTTCCTTGGCTCTGCTGAACGGTGTTTCTTTGGCATATAACGAATGCACTTACAAAGAATACTTGAATGCGTGCTTTGATTATTTATTAAAAAAAAGGGACAATTTAATGCCTTGTTACATAAGATCAGATAAGGCTCATGTGATAAAAGCTGCTTCTAGATGGACAGTTTTCAAAGGGAAAGACAAGAGATTAAAAGATTTCTTTTTACGATGCATAGGGTATTCGATAAACATGACAAATATGCAACTTCTCGAGGACTTAATATTTTCAATGTTTCTTATTAGTGTAAGTGAAACAGCTGATGTAGGATCTCCATGTCAACAAAAAATCAATGAGCTTGAAGAAAAGTTTGAAAAGTTTGAAACAAAAACTGATAAAAATTGTGAAGACATCAGTGAAAATGAAATGATGTCTGTGACAACAGATAATGGAATAATACATTTTCTTGGATCTCTTTATGAAAGAGCTGTTGCCTTGAGTAAAGAATGGAATAAAGAAATAACAATGCCAAACATATTCCAATGTGTAGAAATTAAAAAGCATCTTATGTATCATTTTGCTCAATTTCCCTCGAATACCAATGTTATGAAACCTTTCTTTCAATCTGTCAAGGACCCATCTTCAGCAATATCTGAAACTTATTTTAAAGATAAAAAAAACAATGAAAGATTGCAGTTACCAAATACAGTCAATAAATTTTTTTTGAGTGACTTAATCTCTATACAAGGTAGAGTAAAAATAACAAAAAGTGATTTGATAAAGGAAAAAAAAGAAAGTGAAAAATTAAATTTGGAAACCAAAAATTCAGAGGAAAACAGCATTCGCTCGAGGAATTATTTTGCAAAAGTGTATGGGTCATTAACTGAGCAAAAAAATATAAACATAAATGAAAAGATAAACTCAAGAAATGAGTTTGTTATTGATGAAGTTATTGTAAATAACGTCCTCAAAGAATCAAAATATGAAAAATGTAATAGCTTGTCGAGTGCTGATTGTGTAAGTATTTTAAAAAAATCAACATATGAAAAATATGACAGTTCGTCGTGTGATGATAGTGTAAAATCCTACACCTTAATAGACAATAAACAATGTGTATATAAGATAAATTCACCTTTAGACTTCTATAATCAAGATGAACAAGATAATTTTGTTATAAATATTAGCGATTTATCAAATCACCAAAACAAAATCGAAGAGGCAAATTTAAATAACGAGTTTCTTTTCGATGAACTGGACTCTAATAACATTATTTTAAATAACGTTAAAAAAGAATCAACAGATCAAATGTGTGAAATTCCTTCAAATATTTATAAACACGACAAAAGTGACACTTCAATAATGAGCACAAGACGTATATATGAGAGCGATACATCTTCGGACATGTCATTTACAGAATATTGTAAACAAAAAACTTGTTTATCATCCAGTGATAGGAATTTAATCCAGAACGGATGGAAATTAGAACCAATAATAAATAATACGTATAGTACTAAGCCAATTAAGATATACAATACATGTCCACTCGATAGTATATCAGAAATTTTAATAGCAAGTTATACTTTTTTTGCAGCATCTAGGGATTGGGTGTTTGACAATGTGGTAAAAAATTTGCGTGATTCAACTATCGGTGATTTAAGTATTTTTAAAATTATAAATAATTCTGTATCGGACAAGTCTAATTCAAAATATTATAGTGATAGATTAGATTTTAGTATGAAGAAGTACAAACCTACAGAAGACGAAAAATTGCTATACCTTGATTGCCGAGACAATGTTGTTAGTTTATTTGAATTTTTGATGAATAACAATTATTGCGTAAAATATAAATTTAAATGTGAAAATGAATATTGTGACTATGAAAATTCAAGAACTTTCAAATACGAAACAATCAATACAAATTTTACCAGAAACGAACACTCTCTAAAAAATTTGCAATCCTATTTAAATTCAAAATTTGGAAACAATTATGGAATTTGTAGAAAGTGTTGTAAAGAATTGTTGGCAGAAACATATTTTTTTACGACTTATTTTTGTATCGAGGTAGAAACGAACTTCATGCTTCATGAGACATTAAAAGTAAACTTGACTGATATACCAACAGAAATTGTATTAAAAAAAGAAAAATATGCACTAGCAGGTATAGTTGCTTTTCGACAATTACCTGAATTATTGCATTATTACTCATTTTTAAAATTGCCAAATGGTGAATGGGAAAAAAGAGACGATATGGAACTGACAATCAAACAGTTGAGAAAAAATACAACTGAACAATGCAAACCAGCTCTAATTATATACATTAGGAGCACTTCCAAAGGGTAAGTTGTAAATTTTTACTGTATATTCATTCAAAAAATTCATAAAAATGTTTTTTGCAGAAATATGCTGACGAATTTGAAATTTTGAATGACGCCGTGTAAAACGAAACTAATTAACTGTCAAGAGCAAAATTAAAAAAAATGATTATTCATGGAATCTTGATACATCTGTAGACTTTTTCGAGAACGGGTTAGAAAGATCTTGCCATTGACACACACAAAAAGAAACAGCAGATAATAAACTTCCTCGTTACGGTACTTCAGACGACGACCTAAAATAATTTTTTATTTTAAATTCAATTAAAAATTATTACATATATAATTTTTTCTATGAACAAGAGTTTTAATAATTACTTTACTGAGTAGAAAAAAAATAAAGAATATATTGTTTGAAATTACACTTATATATTATTTTTATACATATTAATTTTCACCTTACCATCGGGAAATTTAGATGCAGTCTTTGTTTTCTTTTTCATCTCGATACTGATTTTAGTTTTAGTTACTCTGCATTCACTTTCTGTTATTGCGTTACAATCTGAAATCAGCCCATCCTCAGCGTCAGAAAGTATTTGTTTAAGTTATACATCAGAATTCCTGTCAATATTAACTCCACTACCCTCTCAGCTTCCTCATTCTAAAAAACCAAAAGTCAAAATTTATCTGTAAGCAAAATTTATATTCTTTAAAAAAGTAGAATAAATGAACTACACTTACCAAGTTTTCTCATTTGTGTTTTGTCAACTGAATCTTAAAAGTCAACATTTTGGAAACCTTTTTGACATTTTAAGGTTGCTAACTCTTTATAATCTAATACTTTACTAACTCATACATTATTCTTAACTTGAAGCATATTCATAAAACTGATTGGCAGATAATCAACTTTAGGCTTAGTGTGGAGAGAGAAACCCTTTATTTATTCGCAACCAACAATATAAGCTTAAACATCAAGATCTGTACGTGCTGTTTAAAGAGCTTGAACAAGGTCAGCCTCTTGAATAACTTGCTGAAGGTCATATTGCAAAGTTTACTATATATATATAGAACTTGTATATGGTCAGCATTTTACAGAGCTTCGTAAAGGTCTCACCACGCAGGCTAGGTGTGGCTGATGACTAATTTTCTACAAATGTCTTCTTTTGTTGCAGTTTATACCCATATCAAAACAGTTATAAATACTCTGTATTCATCAAAAAAACATTTTGATATATCAGAATAAATAATTTGCTACATGGTCTGACTTTTAATTTTGGTGAAAGTTGATTTGCAAATTCCGTTTTCAGTTTTCAATTTTCAGTTTTGAAATCTTAATAATCAAAAGTTTTTCTACAAAAAAAGCCGCTTGAGCACTAGGACAAGTAGTTCAATCACCAAATACAGCAGCGATAGATAAAAAAAGCCATGTGATTCTAATTCTCAAACACATCTAAGAAGAACTTGATATCTGCAGTACCTTGAATAAGTGGATATGATGATCTTAGTTTAAACTCGAGTCAGACAGTTGTTACCAACAAAGACATCCCAATGTGATGGAACCATAGCTTTGATGTCCTTCTGATGTCACACTACGTCTAAGAAATTGAGATCAGGATCTAATAGAACTTGGAATTTCAGACGGCTCAATAGTGATGAAACTAATGTTGGTGAATATACTTCTAAACTCCTTAATCATTCAAATGATGGTGATCATCAAGTTACCAAATCGTTTACGTGCACAACTTTCTCACAGATCAATAGTTCTTCATCCTCTCCGTGTGTATCCCTTTATTCATCTATGGAGTGTTCTTTTAGGCAGGAATGGAAGTCTTAGAGATGCAAGAGATGTGTTTGGTCCATGACTGTCTGTTTATAATTGCTGCCTGTCATCAGTCGTTGTCTTCTACTACGGTGGCAATGACAAGATTGAATAAGCATTTCATATGCTTGCTGTCAATTTATTACATGCAAGCTCCAGCATCCTTGTCCATTTTCCTTCAACAATAAATATAGACTTTAAAAATTAATGTGAAATATTTACTTTTAAAAAATTATTACAATAAAACAAAGCATAGTTTTTTTGGGGCAAAAGCAAAGTTTTAAAAGAGATTGAATAACTTATGTAAATTTTCTAAAATTTTGGCTTACCCTTATTTTATAAAAGATGAATAACATTTTCTTAAGGCTCTTGAAGCTATTCCTTGATTTTCAAGCCTCAGACTTACAACACTTTAATTCTTCAACCAAGACTACAATCTGAAAAATTACAAATTATATTAGATTGAATTTACATTTATCATTTGACGATTGAATAACATTCAATGCAGCGTATTAAGAAAAAAAATCATGTTAAAAAAAATTAAAATTTACAAAGATTGAGCAAACACAAAACAAAATGGTATAATGCGTAAATATAGGTTACATATATATTTAAAGGAATTGATTAAAAATACATTACGTAGTAAAGTGGACAAAGATTATTTCAGCAGAATTTTTAATTAAAAAAATAAAGTTTTCGTCATTTTAACCTCAAAATGACATCTTTGGTAGAGATTTTGAGGTTCTCACGATAAAAAAATATTTTTGACCTGGTACGGGAGGTGTTTTTGTGCCTCACCCGGAGGTTGTTCGGCCGAGCGAAGCGCAGCAGAACAACCTCCGGGTGAGGCACAACACACCTCCCGCACCAGGTCAAAAATGTACTATTCCTTACAGTGTCGAAGCCTCGAAAGTGACCCATAGCGGCGAAAAGATAAATGGACAAAGAGAAAACATCACTCTCCCGTGTATGCCACTATATAGTGCGCTTCGACAATTCTCAGAATCTAATTTATATTCCCCGAGTCCAGTTCAACGTTAATCGATGATAAACACAAAGACTCAATCAAATTTTAATTTACGAAAAACTCGAGTAAAGAAAAAAACATTAATGATTTAAGTTAAGCATATGACCGCAAGTTTATGTAGAAAATTTATGAAACGACTTATAACTTGAAATTTAATCAATCTACAAATACGAAAATACACTATACTTTATCTATTTTCACTGTATGCATATACAACACGTGGTCAAAGACAAAGCAGGTTGAAATAATCTTTTCAATCTTTGAAAAGTTTACAACAATTAATTAAGCACTTACCTACTAGTGTAGATGTTTTATTTTTCGCTGCTTATTTCAATTTTGGCCTCCGAGCCGAGAATAAGTTGAATTTTCTCCAAGAAAATGAACGTTTACTCGACTCGGAGGCCAAGAGCAAAATGAACGAACGGGGAACGGGGCTTTTTCAGTTTTTCTGCCGCTTAGCGGCGCTCGCAATCGCAAGGGGGTAAAATCCGGGAGATTTGAATGGGTATAAAAGAAAATCTTTATTTTTTATAAAATTTCTAACATAAAATTATACAATGCATCAAATCTTATAATTATTATTTTAGAAATAATTTTTAAAGCCAGTTAAGGTTAAAATAAACGAGATTACATAAACTACCAAATATTAGTTAAGTCTCTATCGTTTAATGCAATGCTAATCTACCTATAGCAGAAAAAGATTCATTTATATATTTATTACAAGCATTAAAGAGTTGTCCTTGGCACCGAGAGATTACTTGAAGAAATATAAAATTTAAAAAAAACATATACATATTGTGGTACTGTGTAAAGGTTTCATCTAACCAAGATATATTGTAATTCACCACTAGAAATACAGGCAAGTATATTGGAAGGCAAATTGGAAAAGTAAGGACCAATATAGCCACTACATCAATTATGGGAATTGGTCACTTGGCATGAACGTATCAGGATATCCATTTGAATTAGAAGAAAAAGAAGTGACCACATCAACTAGCATTTTTATAGTCATTTAACATATATCCAAAAGGTGGAAACTAATTAATCGCATGAATTATACTAACTAGCACACTTGTAGTCATTTAACAAGAGTCATGTTCTTGTAGATTATTTCCAAAAGATGAAAACTCTTTGACCTCATAAATTTGGAACTTTGTACCATATTGATTAGTTTGAATATATACATTTATGATACATGTAAATGTATCCATATAATAAATATATTTATCAATATGGTTCAAAGTTCCAAATTTATAAGATTAAAAAGTTTTCATCTTTTGGATATAATCTACACATTTGGGTATAACCTACACATGATCCTTGTTAAATGACTACAAGTGTGCTAGTTAGTATTATTCATGCGATTAATTAGTTTCCACCTTTTGGATATATGTTAAATGACTATAAAAATGCTAGTTGATGTGGTCGAAATTCAATAAATATCCTGATACGTTCATGCCAAGTGACCAATTCCCATAATTAATGTAGTGGCTATATTGGTCCTTACTTTTCCAATTTGCCTTCCAATATACTTGCCTGTATTTCTAGTGGTGAATTACAATACATCTTGGTTGGATGAAACCTTTACACAGTACCACAATATGTATATGTTTTTTTTAAATTTTATATTTCTTCAAGCACTCTCTCAGTGCCAAGGACTACTCTTTAATGCTTGCAATAAATATATAAATGAATCTTTTTCTGCTATAGATTTGCATTGCATTAAACGCTAGAGACTTGACTAGGGTAGTTTATGTATCTAAGTCCCAAGATTTTCTTTTATACCCATTCAATAATAATTTTTAGTACATTAGATTTAGAGCTAAAATGATAATTATAAAAAAAAAAACTACTGGAAAGTTTGAAAGAATTTTTACCTTTACGACCAGCACATTCAATATCAAAGCTAATAATTTGAAATGTAGCAACTTTGGACCACTCTCCTTCAGGGGCATGGGCAATAAGTTGATCCCACGCAAAATCGACTTCCAATTGGCATCTACTAATAAGTGGTAAATTATG
>JAPYZE010005305.1:0-10949 GCA_030522805.1 Leptomastidea abnormis | reverse complement strand
CTCTCTCTCTCTCTCTCTTACGTCTGCGGTTTTGTATGTGCACGCGATCTTACCAATTGTCACGTAATTTACGCGAATAGCAAACGAAGCGCCGAAGTATGAGAGAGAGAAAGAGAAAAAGAGAGAGAGATCTGCAGCCTCTGAAGCCAGACGAATGGTGAGAAAATCTAGTGATGGATTAATATAAGTGTATAGAAGAAACGTAGTGAGAAGATGAGAGATATAAATACCTATAAGCAAGTTTAACAAGAACAACCGAGCTATCTGAAGTGAAGACTATAATAAGCCAACTTATAAAGTTATGTAGACGTGATGAGGTTGAAAAAAAGAAAAATGTATTTCTACATAATTCCCGTTATACCTATTATCTACAAATTGGGTAAATTTTTAATAAAAAATAAAAAAAAAAACAGAAAACCATGAGTTTGAGTGTGAGCTTGCAAGCTCGGTTTGCAAGAAATTCGCGCACATGAAATCGTTTGGTATCACACGAACGCACGTGTACGATGTGTATCGAGTAATTAAACAGGATGTTCTGTGTGTGTGTGTGTGTGTGTGTGTGTGTGTGTGTGTGTGTG
Organism: Leptomastidea abnormis; assembly: GCA_030522805.1. NCBI lineage: Eukaryota > Metazoa > Arthropoda > Insecta > Hymenoptera > Encyrtidae > Leptomastidea > Leptomastidea abnormis. The sequence continues at coordinate 10,371 of JAPYZE010005305.1, read as the reverse complement.
TGTGTGTGTGTGTGTGTGTGTGGGCGTTTGTGCTCCAATTTGGAACGTGAGTTAACGACAAACCAAAATTGTGTAGATCACATGTCTGACAGAAAAAAGCAAGATCCGAGCAAGGCAGGCTTGCAGCGCGTGTTACACACGGTACACGACCTCAATGGCAAATCGATGGCTGTGTGTATATGTAAATGTATGTGTGTGCACCGTGGAATAGTTATACCTTCATATGTATGTATACATGAATGAGGCGCGCCGCCAGCACTCACTCGGTGGGCGCAGTGTGTGTGTGTGTGTGTGTGTGTGCGCGCGCGCCGTGTATGTGTATACCGGTCGCGGTAATTTTTTTTTTATGTGTGTGGGTGTTGGGTTATTGCGACACGTACCGACTCCTATACCACTGCTCCACAACAAGCTCGGATATGGATGTACATGTATACCAGCGTATTAAAGACCACACTATTATACGTAGACATCACACAAGCGCAGACGAATAGACAGGATGTATATGCAGCGCAGGCTCGAGACTACAATAATGCCGGCGACCAGCGCGCGGTCCGAGCTTCGCCGAGGGACTGGCTTTGGCCCGTATACGCGCCGTTCTCGCGCCGCGACCCGCGACCTCCTCCTCCTCCTTCTCTTCCTCCTACTTCTTCTCTTTTACTATACGGGACTATATACCTCGCGGAGGGGGTATTATATCTTACTAGCCGCTACCCGCGCCATGCGCCTCCTCGCCTTATGATACGTCTACACTCTTAGTCGTCGTCGGCGCCGCTAACCACCTTCGTCGTCGTCGTCGTCGTTATAACGTCTACGTCGTCGCGCAATAAATACACCCATACACCCCGCCTCCAAACGATCACTCTATCTCTCTTTCGCTTTCGTCATACCGTATAATATAATACTCTGTAAAAAGCTCGCTCTAATCTTTTCTCTTACTTCGTCGAAAACGCACGTGCTCGGTTTAAACTCTCTTTCTCTCTGCCTGCGCTTGCTCATCCGTTTCTTTTTTCGTTCTTGTATTTTTATTTTTCGTCTAAGTATAGGCTACGACATATACCTATATACTTATTCCTATAGGCATCCAGCCCTTTCCTCTTTTAAGAAAAGCTCCTCGTATTTTATATGTGGATTACAACGAATAAGGCTCCTTCACTATATATACACACACACATATGCTACTGTTGTCTCGTGACGAATTAGGTCGTCGCGAGCTTTCTTCAGCACTCTCTCTCTTTCTTCGCTCTTATATCTATGTATGTATATGTTATAGAAAATAACGATCGTTTAAGCCTACATTTGATATTATACTATATCTACACACATATATAACATGCTGGAATTCTTGGAAACACAATGATGCCACTTACTCGCATACATAGGTAGTAGACATAATATTGCATACTTATATGTTATATAGGAGAGCCAGCTGGCGCGATTCGATTTCATGCATATTTAGGTATATATTAGGTACGATTGAATACTAATATATCTTCAACTCCGGGACTACCGGTGATAAAGCTTCGGAACTTTATTATCTCGAAATGTGTTTTCTCGTCTCAGAGATTGCTATCGTTTTTTTTTTAATACAATTATTTACCTATACTTATTTATAAAAGGAGAAATTTTAAAGATAATTTAATTTTAGATAGACGGTCGTTGGATTATGATTGAAGATGATGAGTTGCTTTTTTTTTAATTTTGTTTTTATTTTTATTGTTAGACAATTGCGAGGGAGCCGCGGCGCGCGCGCTTACGCGATTCAAAGCGATAACTTAATTTGTGTGTGTGTGTGTGTGTGTGTGTGTGTGTGTGTGTGTGTGTGTGCCCGATAAGCTCCAGACGTTCATTCTTTACCGTTTATTTGACTTCTCTAATAGAGGCATGCATGCGCCACTTAAATAGACACTTCAACGCAAATATATAGAGGTACTTACTATTTTAATATTTACTTTTATTTCATTGCTGTTTTCTTACCAACTTGAGCACTTTTTTTTAACGGTTGATATAGGACTTTTATTATTGTTTTCAAGTATTATTAACTACGATAATGATTTTTTTTTTCAAGTTATGTAATTTATATGGTACTGTAGTTATGATCTTAAAAAAATCAATCTGTTTACAAGTGGCGATAAGTTGTATAAAGATGTTCTTCAAAAAATGTTAATTCAATGATAGGTATATATTTTTTTTATTTAATATATAATATAAATTAATATATCTGCATCACAACTATATGAACTCTAACTCTCAAAATATACATTTTCAACGGAAATTAATAAACAAAGAAACATCCCTAGTTTGGTCAGACAACATAACTGAGTTAAAATCCTACAAATTTACTATATTTGCAAGATGATAAAATTATTTTAATCATAGACAGTTAATTTTTTATACTATTGAAAAGTATTTCAAATTGAAATAAGAGAGGACTGTAAAATGCATTGACGAAAAAAAAAAGAAAGCCTTAAATATTTTTTAAAAAAGAAACATTTTAACATTTTTTTTTAAAAAGAACATATTATTTTATATCCATACAGTTTTAATGACTGCCGTAATGCAAACGGTTACAATAATTTATTATGTAACCACGCGATACCGATTAAAAAAAAAAAAAAAAAAATAGAGAGACACATCAAATAATAATAAGAGATAAAGCAAAAATGATCTAATAGCCATTAATATCACGTTTCTCTTTCACTCGTCATTGAATAGATATATACATGTAATATATTCTATTCTCACGTAATTCACTGTTGCGCGCATTGTAGTCGGTTTTTTATGTGTAATACTTATATTGATCGAAGTGGTTTTTAATAGTCGCACAACACAAGCTGACGTAATTTGCTTCTTTAAATTTCGGCGGCTGTAAAGACTCGTCTCTTAATTCCAGTCCGCGATTGCAGACTAAACGAATCGACATTGAGGGCATTTAAAACTTTACTCACATTTTAAACTCTCAACTAAGTATAAAGACATACGTATATTTTCCTTGTATTGCCTGATTGAGAGACATGTATGCAAGATTATGGTCTAACTTATCAAATAAGCGCAATAATATATGTATGCCATTATTTTTCTAACATATAGTAATACATAATATATGCATACGCGGATCATGCTAATTAGCGCTAGACGATAAGAAGATTCCTTTATTTTGAAAAAAAAGATATTTCATGCTAATGTACACTCATGTATATTATATGCGGATTGAAAATAAAAAAAGAAATAAAAGCGTATTTAATTTTTGCATACACGAAGATATGCGTGCAGCAAAAACAAGTTACATAAATTTTTATGTATTCAACACGTTCGATTATTCAAATGCTACAATTAAAAAGTTATGTTTATATAATTGGTCTTTCGTACTAGACTTTTTTCTTATGTCCTTATGCTTGTTAAAAATATATCCTTTATATTAAAGTTGAGAATATATCAAATTTATTTTTCTTTGTATAAATGTATTAAAATTATTTTTAAGTCATGAAAGTCTTCTTTATTCCGGGGAGTCAGTAAAATAATTGAGTGATAAAAAAAGAAAAATTATTGCATGCGCCACACCTTTTTTTTCACGTAATTACCCATCCCACATTCACTTCTATAATAGACTTGATGAGATGCTCGAAAAACGTGGAGTAGTAGGTTATAACAGGCGGGTGATTTTTATTATATACCTATATACATCTCTATATGATTTGAGAAATGGAAAAGTCAAGTGGATTGGTGATCAAACAATTTTTTCTTTATTTACCAAGGTGAAATGAAAAAAAAGATTTGATTTGCATTTGCTTATTAAAATGACTCTATGACACTAACGTGTAAATATATACGAATTCGCATTAAGAAAAGAAAATTGTTATTATTGTTGAAAATAAATTTTTTTTTTTAATAAAAAATATCAAGTTAAATCAGTGCCCAATCTTATATTGTTCAGAATAAATAATCAAAAAAGTAAAAATGTCGAAGAGTAGGTATATATTTTAAGCTGGATTAATAAATAAATAGACTGTAGAAATTATCTAATCTTGATCTTTGAAAAAGAATATTGATATTTTGATTAAAATACTTAATATCGATAAGCGGCAAAATACTTCTATAGGTAATACTAGGTACCTAGTCACTCTTTCTATAACTTGTATGCTCTAAGTATGACCTTTGTAATTCGTAAAGGTTTTCTAGAATGATTTTATGCGTCTTACAAACTAAAAAGTAAATTTTTTTTTAATATGTAAAAAATGCACATTTTACATTTTAATATAATAAAAATATTAAAATTATGATGCATTCAATATATCCTTTTATTAATGATCGATTAAATCCTACATTCCTGATAATTAAAGTTGGACAATTTCCTTCTTTTTTTGTAATTATCTAAAAAATAAAACTATAAATAAAACAACCATAAAGAAATCGAAGTATGATTTTTACGGAAAGTTGATTCATACTCTAGCATAATACACACTGCAAGTAACGTCTAAAAGTAGAAACAAAAGCATGTATGCAACAACTTTTAAAAGTGACCACACCCTTTTACGCTGAATTACATCTTATTTACACCATTCTTTAATTCCTTTTTGTTAAAATTGACCCAACAAGTTTATAAATAAATAAAATTGCTAAACTAATATTTGGTAGATTAAAAAAATAAGAAGGAATGATAATAAAGAAAATATAAAGGCAAAGAGAATAAAAAAAAAGGAGGAAACAAGGGTAATAGTAAAGAATGACAGCCTTAGCCGAGATGCCAGCAGTCTTGAGTCTCGAGTTTGTCTGCATCATCATCATCATCATCATCATCATCGTATATACGTTAGTTGGCGCGTCAATTGACGTGCGAATAAAAGAATCGGCAACACTAGGCCGCTTTATAGAGCAGCAGCAGCTTCTATTGACGAGTTTGTCCTATCCTTATACTTGCACACTATAGTGTACGTACGTACATAAAAGCAATAGATGTATAAAGACGACATAAAGGTATATAAGTGGCATATATAATACGGACTCATAGAAACGACTAATGCGCTCGTCTGAACGTCGCCGCGACCAATAAATGTCCACTCCTCTCTCTCTTGGCATTTATAAATAATAATGTCGATCGATCAAGGCTTTCTCGGTGTCATTTTTTTTTTTTTTTTTTTTTGTCAAAACCTTGCGTGGCGGGGGCGTTTCTGACAGCCTTTTCAACTTGTATACATATGCCTATATACGAATTGTTTTTTTTTCTTTTGTTTTTTACTATACGACTGATCGTGGGGTTTTTATCAATTTTATCCCCCCTTTTTTCAGGTATTTAATGGCCGTCTGATTGCCTGATTATTGATATACCTACTTTTTTTTTCGCCGACACTTGAAACGTGCGATTAAATTGGAATAAACAAAAAATCACGCTTGTTAAAGTGTGTATACTTAAATGTAAGTGAGTCAATATGTACCTATATTGATTTTTGTCGATTTGTTATTTACAAGATAAAATCGCGGATAAAGATTTCGCAAAAGTCGAAGAGCATCATCCTCTGATATATGACATATGTACATACCTAAGATTCTCCTCAAACAAAGCTTTTTCTTTGATAAATCCTTATTCTTTTGTTAATACCTATACCTAGCATAAGTATAATATCACTTCTATTCGGTATAAGTAAAACGCGTTAACGATCGTCTGGAAAAATAATGTAAGGAGTCGCACCGTCGCACGTAGATGTGATGCATAATTTATTGAAAAAGGACTCGACAAGTCATTATTGATATACACGTGGAGTATATAGGTACTTAGGTACATGTACACGTACACGCTATTTCCAAAAGCTAAAAAAGCTCAACAAGCGGCGTTTATACACGTAAAGTGCATGCAGCTGCGTAAGCGCAGAGTTTTATCTGTTGACGCGCGTCATATAAATATATATAAGAGAGATTTGAGATAAAATAATTTAACGCAGGCAAGCAGTGACGCGCGGTAAAATTTTTGGAGATGTCGTATCTCTCTGCGCATGCATAGTAGCCGGAAGAGATATCGCTTATGCGCGCCCGGTTCATCCGCAACGCGTCCGCATCGAATATTGAATTAGGAGGTCAGCATATAAGTAGTGAGCTCCGGCTGGCTGGCTGGCTGACTGGAATCGATTTTGCGCGTATACTTAAGTTAGTGTAGAAGCGATGAACCAGCCCACGTTAGACGCGGGTGGCACACTTGCTCTGGTTTTTTTCTCTATGTGCTGCTTTTTACCTTACACCAACTCGCAAGTATATATATGTAGTATTATGTACCTACAAGAGCATCTGGAATTCCTCGCGTGCGCGCGACTAGTAATAACGCGCGACGGCGCTCCAGGCCGTACATATATATCATATATATCCATGTACTTACTTACATGCACTTATAAGTTGATTACGAGAAATATAGAGAGAGGGAGAGAGAAAATACGGCGCTTTGATGTAGAGCAATGGCTGCGTCATACTTTTGATCGTTATAACCGATTTAATTATATATCGCGCGCATATCGAGGGTTACAACTGAATAAAATTTTGACAGATCTTATATCGAGATGGTCTTCAGAGTTTGGTTTATCATTCCGCGAGTTTTCCGCTCTTGATAAGATACACAGCAGAATGATGTTTTAGATTATCTTAATTCTTACTTCATATAATATGGTATTATTCGCTTGTATTGTAAGGATTAAGTAAATTTAGCTTCCTCTGGCTTTCAATCTGTCCATTATATAAAAATAATAACAAGCGCAAGTAAGTTGACAAAATTTTAACTTTATCTATTTAGTTAAGAAGATCCTACAAATCGAAAGTGAATTTATGTACAGCCAGATATATAACGCGTATTATTTTCAAAATTGATAAAGAACTATTATATACTATAAATAATATGACGAGTTTTCGATTAAATAGTCGAACATCCAGTTGTTCTCTAGAATAAAAAAAAAAATAAGAGCCAAAAAACGAGAATTTCGATGTGATTTAAAAAATGTATACCCAGCAGAGCATTGCCTATATAGATTTGAGAATCCACAGGTCGCAAGATCGATTCCCGTAACTCCTTTAATTCTCTATACCTATTAAGCTTTCGGAGCTCCAGCCAAATATATAAGCTTAATTTTTGAACCGTGTAGCTAGCTAATATGGTTATATATTATGAAAATTAATGTATTAACTTAAAAGCTAATAGATATACACAGATCTTAATAAAACTACGCTAAACTCTTGACAGAAACTTATTCATGTAAATAAAAGCACGTAAGAGTGTACAAACGTAAAAGCCGAACACTATCATAATCCTACACACGGAGCAGCTTTGTGAATCACTTGGCTATTTTTAAATCGATCGCATTCATTTCTTTTTAAGCGTGTCTCATCTTTTAAGCGCGTTTCTTTTATAACTATCCGGCAAATAAATAAAAAAGAGAAGAAAAGAAAAAAAATTAAGAGAATGGATTTTTCATAGTTTTTCTTGACAATAATTAAAATGTTATATTTTTTATGTTTGTTCTTAGTCTGCACGCAAAAGGAGCTGCAAGGAGGCACATATTTGCGTATATGTGCATTACGCCACGGCTGCTTATGAATAGGTACATATGTATATCTATACCTATACCTATATATTAACATATACAGTAGATAAAGTCCGAGTTTGGCAAGACAAACACCTGCACGCATAAGCGGTAGTCGCGCGTACAATGCTATAGGCCCATACCTACCTATGATGCTATATATTCTAGCACTATGTAAAAAATATTAATCCACGCGTACACAATCGCATATAGGTATAAAAGTATATACACAAGCAACTCAGTAACAGTAGCAGCTCGCATCGATCAGGCTTATTCGTGTAAGTCATATATGCTAATACATACATACATAGGTATAACATACACGTACATAGCATAATCTACACTTACACTAATATGTATAACGTAAAACAAAAGTACTAGTGGGCATATAGTAGTACTGTAAGTGCAAATGCCTACACGACGGGAGTATTAACATCGAAGCCGGGGCAATTTTCGCCCGCCGCCGCTTTGGGGCCTCCTCCTCCTCCCTCAGCAACAGCAGCCACTCACTCGCTAGCTTTCTCTCGCACTCTCTAATTGTAAGCGTACACGCGACCTTGCCTACCTATATGATGTGTAAACTGCCCTATGGAAGAGCCAGACTATATATGCTATAATGCGACATGTGTGTACACCCACCTACCTATATACGTGCCTTATTCCTATACTACCTATACCTATATGCATGCATCAGGTTTTCCGCGCCCAGCTGCTCATCGATCGACTTTTTGTATAGTAGCTATAGTCTATATACTTGCAAAAGCTCGCGCGCGGCAGTTGCTGTACTTATAGAGAAGCAGGTCGAATAACTGCAGCGCGAGAAATCTGTAACTCCAGCGCCGCTGCCACCGCCGCCGGACTGGTAAACAATCCATGTTACAAAGATAATCCGGCTTGAGCCGGAATCTTTGTAAGAACTATAGCCGCGGATCCTTATATATTCGTGTAAGAGCTTAATTGCATTATTTACGCTCTATAGATCCCAGCCACCATCTATAGGTGCGCAGATGAGCTTATTCTAGGTATTTGTATAATTTCATAAAGGATTGCAAACAATTTTTAAACTTTATAGTTTATAAATTTTGTTTTTTAGGGATTAAAGCGATTTCTGACCCTGTTTCGAGGTCAATGTATGTGGTCATCATCACACGGGTAGAAAATAAACCATTTCTTATAACTAAAAAAAAAAAAAAAAAAAACAGAAAATGTATCTTTTAATTTATTGTAAAAGTTTTTATAACAGCGAAAGTCAAAACCTGTAATTATAAATCTCATCATCTATAAGATCTCATCTAACAAATATATTTTTTTTTTATCATATGCTATTATGGCCACAGATCTCACCTGATTTCTCGTCATGGTGTTCAGATCATGTTGGACATGTATTTGTTTATCAAATAATTTTCAATGTCAATGAGAGTAAAAAAAAAATTTAATTTACGGGCGTACGAATTTAATCAACTGCTAATAGTACTTATTTTATTATGATACTTTTTTTACGGCTTGCTCACTCTTACGGAACTGCAAGGCTGTTGTTCAATAAGCTTGCAACATTTTTTGTTTTACAATCCCACAGCACAATATAAGGTAAATGTGCTGCGAATATATACTTAAAGCGTAAAAGGCCAAGGCTTTTAGGTAATCGTTAGGTATAGTACAATAGAAAAATATGCTTCTAGTAAACTATAGTTATAGCATATAAATTTCGATTTGCAAATTATAATTTACCTTTCCTATACCCTGTATATAATGACAGCAGCTAATTTATTATAAATTTGATTTTTACTCATCTTCCATATAAATAGCTTATTATGTATAATTATATTAAGATTGACAATAAATCGATCAATTTTGAATTGTCTTGCTAACATTAAAGCAATAATTTTATTATGATCAAATCTAAGGGTTATTATTGTTTTGTTTTGTAAAATGTACAAATTTAATATAGTCAAATCAGCAAGAACGGAATTTTTATAGGTACGTAAACTGTAAATGTGCGTCAAGTTCAATGTGTAATAATAATAATAACAAATAGCATATACAATAATTTTATTAAAATTTTAAATTATTGAACGATTATTGGAGATAAAAGATTATAATTTAAGTAACAAACAACATGCAGTTTTACAAATTTTATAGTTTTTCAATAAATTGACGATTTTTTAAGTGATTTTTTAGTGAACAATTACTATATTATGTGAACGGTTGTTTATGCGACAGTAAATATTTACACGAAATCAATATTTATTTACTCGTATACCTATAAGCCTAGTCTTTTCGTTTCCTTACATAGTTACTTTCGATTACTTTGCCGGTTAAATTATTTAGCAAAAGTCAAGTCGCGACTTCCGCAGGCGCGCGGCCATCAAAGGTGCAATGAAAAGTCGATAATCGGTATAGGATAGGTGGTCCTATATCTATACAACTTGACCTTCTCTAATATTAATAATATTTTTTCATCGTATGCAAATTGGCGGAAAATTATTATTTATATAAATGTATGCATGATATTAAAGTCTATTGTTTCTTTTATTATTATTTTTTAATCTACAACAAAATATTTTATCATTCTTAACACTTCAGATAGAGATTTACCGAAAATATTATTTAAATTGAAATCGGTTAGGTATATTATAGATAATCGAATTTCTAGAGCATATGGAGATCTTTGCTTTTAAAAAATAATTTTAATTAACTTTTTCAAGGTTTTTCTGGCTCCTATTAGAACTTATATATTAAGAAAAAAAAAATTATAATTGCCAAGGCACGAGTCTAGAAAAAGGGAAGTACACAAAGCGAAATTGAAAGAAAAAAATAA
>JAPYZE010005302.1:18698-33897 GCA_030522805.1 Leptomastidea abnormis | reverse complement strand
TATATATATATATATATATATATATATATATATATATATTCTGTACGTTTTATGTTTTGTAGTAAGTGCGTTTCGGCAACCTTCAAGGCAGAGACGTAAAATGAACTTGACAAAGGAAGAGGGAGAGAGAAGGAAGACGTAAGTGTTTGACGACTGACAGGCTTGAAAAGCTCGTTTATAATACAAGCTGACAGAGAGAAAGGAGAGTGAGGGGAGAAGAGAAGGTTAATGTCGATGAAAAAATGTCGAAGTTCTTGCTAGTTTTTTTTTGTTTTTTTTAATTTTTGGTTTTAATATTATTTATAAGATACGAGAATAAATTTTGATTTGCAAATTGAGATACTTTTTAGTGATTAAAAGAAAGAGAGAGAAAATCACTTAAACAGTAGGTAATATAACAAATGAAACAGTTGTCTTTTCGATGATATTAATTTCAACGCGTAAAGTGTTTATACACAACTATAATTATAAGTGCGAAGTCATATCAAAACATGGAGTTATTAAATAGCTCCATGTTAGATGCCCTATACTTATTATAATTATTATTTTTATCCGTTTTTCTTCAAGCTGCCCTATAGGATATATATAACTGTAAAAAAGAGATTGAAAACACTAAAAAATAAAAGCTAGAGCGATAAATTTGTCGATAACTCTTTGAGAAAAAGTGTCAGATGAAGCGTAAGCTCGAATGTAGGGAGAGAGAAAGCCGCCGATCGATATACCGATTCAGGAAGCCGAATTGTACGTATAGAGAAAAAGAAGAGAGATAGAGAAAGAAAAGAAAGAAGAAGAAGTATGTGGGATCAAGTAGATAGAGATACCACAAGAAAGTGCTGGAGGTCCAATATGTGGGTTATCGTAGGACTAGAAAAAATACTGAGAAGAAGAAAGAAAGAAAGAGAGTATAAGTTAGTCGATCGAAAGCTTTTTCTATCTTTTTTTTAAAAATTCAGAGAAATTTCAAAGCCATGCACGTTTAAAACTATATAATATATGGAGATGGGGCCAGACCGTTAAAAAAACCAACCTATAGGAGGGCTATAAATAATTATAAAACACAAAGGTACCAAAATCGTTGTTAGCAGCAGAGAATCCTACCAAAGGCGCATACAAAAAAATAAACATTATCAGTTTCCTCCCTCCCTTCCTTCCCCTATCTTGCAAAGGCCGACTTTAATTCTCTCTCTCTTCTCTCTCTTTTATACCTATCTTCCGCCCTGGCATCATTTTACTCTCCTTGGCCACCGACCCACTTGCACGATCGGTTTTTCGAGCACTGCGACAAACTCAACTGAGCTGTGGAAAAGTATAAGGAGGAAGAAAGAGAGAAAAGGGTGAGAGGGGGGGGGAGGAGGAAACTGGATATGCCGCGACTTCCATTTTTTGCTCGGACTTTTCTCAGTCGTCCACCGGGCCAAATCGAAAGAAAACACACACACACATATACATAGACACAGAGAGAAAAAGAAAAAGAGCACGAGAAAAGAGAGAGAGATAGACTCGGTCTTCCCGCAGGCTAAGCCAATCGCGGCAAATCCAAATAGAGACCTACTGCGTTTGCCCTCATCTCTTGTGTTTTCTCTTTTTCTCATCTCTCTCTTTTTTCCTCTCTCTTTATACCCATTCGATTCGGTAATTTCATCTGGTCGTTTTTTTTTCTTTCTTTCTGTTTCTACATTCACCCGCTTCGCGTTTTTTTTTCGCTTTTATTTTAATTAAGCTAATGGAGTTGGATCAAACCAATGTCTCTCTCCTCCCTCCCTTCCCCGCACTCGTTAAGTTGCGCTCTATAATATTCTGCAGAGCTGCGTGAACAAACATTACTAAATATTCGTCCAATCCTTCATTTGGTAACAGATATGAGTTTTAAGTAATCACAATACATATATAGAGAATAAAAAAAAAAAAAAAATGATGCGGACTTATTAAATGTATATGCGAATGTAGAGGCGAAATTAAGCTATCCATCAGTTAATATACCTACCTTTCATTTAATTAAAATGTGTACTCTGTTCTTTTTTTTTTTTTTAATAATTATTCATAGTGCCAAATGCGTGATAGCGGATGATTTGACAACCACGTAATTCTCTCTCTCTCTCTCTCTCTCTCTCTTATTCTTCCTCTAGTGATATGCGAAAATCAATATTATTTTACCATGATAAAAATTGAACGCAATCATATCGCTTCATTATCATTTTCATTCGCCCGTGTAAAAGTACGGTTTTTTCTGTTTGTACTACATTCATGAAGCTCTTGAAAAAAAATTTGCAAGAAACTATATGAGATATAATATTAATTTAAATTAAATAGTTTATATTTATCTGAGCAACGCTAATTTTATAGATAAGACTAGCAAGAAGTTGTGATACGTTGATTTTTTAATGCTACTTTGATACGCTTTGCTGCTATACACTTTATACTATTCACTGTATATTTAAAGGAATGTGAATATGATTCGAATTTTTGAAAGAAATATTCGATGCGAGTGTTTAATTTAATTCATTCATTTTTGAAGAGTTTTATATTTATGACTATAATTAATATTATAGCTTAAAAAAAGGAATTCTTTTAACTTTAACTTGATTGAATTCAAAGTATATTTTTTTTTTTTTGAATTGTATAAAAAAATTGTGCAATTATGTGCATTTAAAAGGACCTGCTATTAAAGTAAATAGTTATTATATGAAGCTCTGAAAGTAAAAGATTGAAAATAAAGCGCGCGACAACTTTATTTTATTATCAAATGCTTAAATATGATTTAGCGCGTATTCGCTATAGTCCAAGAAAATAGACTTTAAGCTGATTTGGTGTGTGCTTAAAGCAATTAACATTAATTATGTAGCGAAAATTCGTGCTATATAAAACAACTCGAGGTATAATAATAAGAAGGCACTTCTTGCATGCAGCACTTCATTCCTCTTTTTTCTTTATTCATGCTATACCATTCCAAAAGCCGAAAATTATAAAACTTTCTCTTATCTATATATCCAGTAGAACAAAAGGGAGAGAGAGAGAGTGAGAGAGAGAGAAACACTAAAAGGAGAAAATTCAACTTTCGAACGAAAGTTAGAACAAAAAGTGTGTGTGTGTATATATCTATATACTATGCAGCTAAAAAGCGCAGTCGTTGGATCTTTTTATCCTACTGTAAAATAAGAAATAAAGAAGTCTATTTTCTTAGCAATGGATAATGATGAGTATCTTAACTTATATTCTTTCTTTTATATAAGCTCCGGTTCAAGAGGCTTTACCGCGACGCTCAGAAAAAAGCCGAGTAAAAAAAATAAATAAAAAAAAAAGGTATCAAGAGAAGTAATTTTAAGTACACAACTAATTGCATTTTATCTCACAGCCAGGTTAAGAGAGAGGGGGGGAGGGGGGGGCTATTATTTTTAACGGCGCACTTTGCGCATCTTTTGCTTAGATGTAATAAGGTATATAGGTACACACAGAGTGGGTGCGCGGATAATTGAATCCTATTATAAAAACCAGCGCGGAATAAAATTTTCCGTGTACGGTTTACATTTTTATTATAGCTCGCTTACAGTATAGCTATATATATACATACCTTATACATACAATAGACACACACACATATTTAACGCGATTATATTGCCCGGAACAAATGAACAAAATCCAGTCTTATCTACGCGCGCTTACCCTAGACCCAGTAAACCCCCCCGAATAAAAATATTTTCAAGCTTCTTCCTCCCTCTCACCCTTACTCCAAAAATTATACCTAACAAGCCAAAACGGACTAAGTGCAAGCTTGACCCTCGCTTAAAAAAAAAAAAAAAAAAGCAAGACAGTATAATAGTAGCCCATTGCTGCGGGCAACACGAGGGAGAACGTGAATTTTCACAGAAAAGAGGAGGGCCGTAGTAAAGTAGAACGCGACTATAACCAAAATCGCGATAGCCATCATATATCCAGCAAGTATCTATGTACCTATTACACTTAAAAGCACAGAGAGTGCAATATAGAACCAAGAAGAGCGGGCCTTACACGTACATACATACTTATATGCTTATAAATATATAGACACTTATACTTACCTATATATATGTATGTAGGAGGATAAGGTCCCCGAAAATTTTCAGCCGATAGTAATCAGGCGCGTTCTTGCGCCACGCGCGCTTAGCAAAGGCTAATTCGCTCACGATAAGGAGCTCGCAAGTTGAAGTAGGAGTAGGAGGAGAAGGAGGAGCTTTTATCGCGAAGCTAAAATGCTCTTCCAAGCCTCTCTCTCTCTCTCTCTTCTACCACCACGCGATATGGCATCCTTTCCGGGGATAGTCGACTGCCTGCTAATTAGAGCTGTGCGCTCGTTGCTCGCACTCTCTCTCTCTCTCTCTCTCTCTCTCTCTCTCTCAAGATGCGCTCTCTTGAGCTTAAAGAGCTGCTTTCTCTAGCTCTTGCCCTTTCTCTCTCTCTCTCTCTCTCTCTCTCTCTCTCTCTCTCTCTCTCTCTCTCTCTCGTTTACTCTCTCTTTTACTCTCTTCCTTTTACTTTTGCGATAATGTTATAATTGAGTGCAGCTGGAATGCCGCGGGCTGCTTTTATTACGAAGTACATATAGGTATAGAGGCTGGATGGCTGGTTGGCTGGCTTGGATTATTAAGAATGAATTTAGCTTTGGAGTATGTGCCTCGCGTCGTGTCGCTGTGTTATACATTTTAGAAGTGTGTTGTAGAAAAAGGGGTGAAGGATTCTTTGATGTTTTATTAAGTATCTACCAGTACTTTGGATTATACCTATATATTTGTGTTTGCGCATATGGCTTATTTCCACTTTTTAAATTTTTGTGGCAGTTTAAAAGGTATAATTTAATTTAGGGATCAATTATATGATATCGTTTTAATAATAGATCAGTGATTGTAAGTTTTTTTTGTATTTGAAAAAAATAAGTGTAAAGAAAAAAAAAATTAAAAGCCATTGGTTGAACTAATTGAAAAGTATACGAAATGTAATCAATGCGCGAGGTAGTGTGAAAAGTGCGATTTGTAGGAATTCAATACGTACAGAAGAAAATCGAGGAAAAAAGCTCGAGAAGAAAATAAGCGCGCCAACGATAAAGATAACGATCCTCGTGAACGAATAGCAAAGTGGTCGCGCTTTACAAAAGTGTCTACGTATTCAATGCCAGGATATACACATTCAAGTCCAAAAAAAAAAAAGAAATAGCTAACAAAATAGAAGAAGAAAACGAGAGAGAGAGAGAGAGAGAGAGAGAGAAAGATAGATATCGTATTAAAATAAAGCTATTCATGTATAGAAAAAAAAAAGAACGATAGAGAGCTTGCGCAAGCTATACACCCTTATTCACGTATAGGCTGGCACGCGTTCAAGGCAGCACACATACATACACATACAGCTTTTGGAGAATTACATCGGTGAATCGTATATATCCGTCGTATATATCTTTAACCCCTCCTCCCCCTGCCCCCTGTTTCACCCTTTTCTTTTCCATTATACCTGCGTATAAAGCATTCACGCGCGCGCGCGTGCTATAGACTGTATAGGTCGCGAGTAAAGTCTCTCTACATTTGGAATCGAAAGAAAATGCAATTTCCCTTGCGCGTACTTTTTCTCTCTCTCTCTCTCTTTTCTTTTTTCTCTCCTTTTCGCCTTGCTTACCCCCCTCCTTCTCCCTTCAATGCTATCGCCCAATCTCTCTCTCTTATGTATGTGCTTCCATAGCGACTAATTCCACTAGATTTTCGGGACTCGCACGAGGAGAAGGAGAAGAAAGAGAGATGGGGGTGAAACGAAGGGATGAGCAAATCCCTGATCCACCCACCTATACCTTTCTTTCCTTATTTCCACTTTCTTTCGATAGAAATAGTGATGCAACCGAGGACAAGTGTAGGAATAAAGTGTACGTAGTGTGTGTGTGTGTGTGTGTGTGTGTGTGTGTGTGTGTGTGTGTGTGTGTGTGTGTGTGTGTGTGTGTGTGTGTGTGTGTGTGTGTGTATGTGTGTGTAGATGTACGTGCACGTACCAGGCTTACTCGAGCACTGATACACACACGCGCGCGCGCGCGCACACAAACGTGCGAATAAATTGCCGTACCCCTTTTACTCTATTTCTCCCCTTCCATCCTATAACACCACCTTTCTCTATCATATTCTCTTTCTCATTCTCCTCTTCTTTCTATCTGGCTGAAAAAATCAGTAATGGCATCCGGGCCAAGGACTCGCTTGCTTGCTCGCTCGCATATACATATACCTATATACATCAGCGGCTCGGTGTTTGTACGTGTATTATAAGTGTGCAAATGTGTGTGTGACTCTAAATGTAAGCTTCAATCTGCCTTATAGCCTATATACATACACAGACATACACTCATCCTTTAGATTTAGTATGTACTATATCCTACATGTCTGCTTGTGCCAGCCAACTCGTCCTCGTTTCTTTTTTTTTTCTTTTTTTTCATTTAGACGCGATTTTCGATAATCGCGGTACCCTCCTTCTTCTCTTTCTCTTTACTATATCCACCACTTTTTTCTTCTTTTTTCACCCAAGACTCTGAGAAGCTATACCTACGATATTACGCGCTTATCTCTCTCTCTTTCTCTTGTATATAAACCTACGCTTCGCGTTCTCGGATAAAAAGAGATTAGCTGTTAAAGAATTTTCTCTAGTTTTTTTTTTTTAACTTTCAAATCTGGAGCATCTCGCTGTCTTAATTCTTTCTTTTTTCCTTTCCCCCTTTTTTTTTATTCCTCTTACAATTTTGTTTTATCAAGATGCTACTAACAAAAAATAACAATTAAAATTCAATAAAACGAATTTTGTATTTATTTCACTAATTATCATCGTTTCAAAAAAAAAAATAAATAAAAATAAAAAAAATAAAACAATGATTAACCCTCACCTCGTCCCTACCCCAATCTCAAGTTCTACTACCCTATAAAGTAAAAGTTGTCAGGACACGTAAGCTCTAAACGTCGGTTTCAATCGACTCCCTCCCTCCCTTCCACCCTCTCTTGAGTAACGAGGTTGGCATCTGCAATCTGCGCACACATACTATATACAAAATCCATTAAAGCAGCCCACTAGTACCAGCTACCAGCAGCAGCTCAGTAAGTTAGGGTGAGAAGCTAAAGAGAGAAAGGGGGAGAGGAGAGAAGGGTTAAAAGAGAAGAAAGAGGTGTTGCTGGGTTGGTGGTATATATCGCGTGAAAACAACGTACAAGCGCACGCGGAGGATCAATTAAAAACAATCGTCCAACACGGTTTAAACATCATATCCCATATCCTTAGCAAGCCTTCAAAATTGACTTTCCACCTTCTCTTCCCCCCTCCCACCCCTCCAGTCTATCAGTCCGTCAAACAGTAAAGCAGAAGCAGTCTGTATTGGTGAACACACATAGCAATGAAATCTCAGTAGGGAAACTAAACAAGAAGTGTGTGTGTGTGTGTGTATGTAGTATAGGAGCAAGTCGCGTGTTCTAACGCTATATAGAGCTTCTCTCGTATATATACCTTTCGCCATAGGGGGGCGACGTTTCCAGCTCGTTCGTCGCGCGGTATACAGGTATATATGTGTACCTCAACCAGTAGTGCGTGTAACTCGGTCGTTACACCCTTTACTCTCTATTTCTCATCGTGCGTGCCTCGCTGTAGGAGTCGCACATTTAACGCGACGTCAAGGCAAGGGAAGATTATGTGATATATATTTTTTTTTTCTTCTTTTCATTTATGTATATATGTATGTACGAGTGTTTTAAGTCTTCTTAGAATTTTGAGGATTCTGATTGCTGCCTCTGGTGTGTACAATTATACATGGTATACCTATAGGTATATAGCTATGTATAGATACGTGAGAAAAGTCAGAATTTTCGTTGGATCGTTTTGTGTGAATTGTTCTCACTCGCGATGATTCTTGTTGTATATTTGTCGCAGCACAATGAATGTGAATTTTAGATCCTGGTTTATATCTCGGTCATTAAAATTTTGCAGGCTCTTGGAATTTTATGTTGATGTCTTGGTAATTAATGTTAGGAGAAGGTATAAATTTTGAAATAACTATTTTTTTTAATAACTGATTTGAGTTCAACCTTCTAATCTTTTTTAATGTCAAAAAAAAAGAATTCTTTATAACAGTTTGAAAAAAAAGAAGAAAAAAAATCAATTGATTCACTCAGCATTTGCAAAGCTTTCTGCAACTTAAAGCTTATATGAAACTTGCTAAGTTCCGGCCTTGCATCCTCATACATACACATATTTTTTTTTCGCACGAAACTGCGCTCTACAAAAGAAAGAGTAGCTTATACGCCTTCCTTGCACACCCACACACATACACACATGTCGAGAGATACTGAAAAGTCGCGACTACGCGAGATTATCTCTCTCTCTCGTCCTCTCTTTCTCAGGATTTTCTTTTCTCCTGTATATATAAATGCCAAAGCTCCCATGGGAAAGCCCAAGGTGGAGGACGTTTACGAGGAGAAGCCGACGAGCCATGCGCAGCTATGTGCACGTATTGAATCGACGATAAACACCAAGACGCTCTTGCGTGCGTGCAAGCATTTGCGGGCTGTGTGTGAAAAAAAAAAATAAATAAAAAGAAGGATGGGCAGGAGCTGAGGCATCTTAGTAAGGATACCAGCGAGCTTTATCGCGAATACGATTTTTTATTTTATGATTTTAAAGTGTGAGATGTAGTTGATTTGAGGATGGTGAGATGAAAAATATTATTTACAAGGTTTTGATGTAAGAATGATGGTGAATGATGATGTAAATAGGTTTAGTGTAAAATATGAGTTTTTGCATTATTTTGTCAGATTTTTAATTTTCTCATATATTTCAATTTGTTGTTTGAATAATTATAGGTAAGCCAGAATCTCGAAATTTTTTCTTTCTTTCTACTAAAATTATTTTTTGAAAAATTTTAAAAATATCTCTTGCAAAATAGAAATGTGGGTATAGACTATACAAGAGCTTTTTGAATATATATTTCTTTATTTCTTTTACCTTCGTATATAGGTATATAGTTATATTTTAACTATACACCATTACTCAGAACACACCATCTTATCTCTCATATCATTGTAAAACTTTTTTAAAAAATCATCTCTTTTCTTAGAAAAGCATAAAGAAGATCACGCGGAATTTAGCATAGCGAGTGATTTTCATCTTCGAAAGTGCACATCTCCGATGATTTTTCATTTTCCTCTCTGTCTTTCATATGTGCGTACGCTGGAAAAGCAACATATTCCAGCACAAAAGTTTTATGCTCATTCGAATTTTCAATATTTTTCTTTTTATATATACGTATAAGCATATGCTTACATGCACCAACGGTTTATATTTTCATCAAGTTGAGCGAATGAAAATTTTTTGCTTCTATGAAATACATATTCTTATCATTATTATTATTATTATTTTTATTATTATGATTTTGAAACAATGTTTTAGTGCAAATACACACACACATAATATAAAATTTGATGTATAGCGTTGGCCTCGTAAATATAATTCCACATCTGATAAGAAAAAAAAAATGATAAATTTTTTCTATAGGTTTCAAATTGTAAGCTGCAAGACACTTCATCACATCTATAATCACACCGCAAGCTCTCCTCTCGCCGAGTTAAATAACGTGATACTGACAAGGAACGTGACGTTTCGCTGACTCCAGTAGTTTCAAGCTTTTCGTATATTATCCTCAATCCCCACATTACTAAATTTTCACTTGCACGTAAGTTGCTTCATTGCTCATTTCGTAGTGAGCAAGAGAGAAGAAAAAATTTTTTTGCTAAATATAGATACTTACAAGTATTCGAAAATTCAACTACAAATAATCCAGTATTTTTCCGCGTAACAAGATCGAATCAATTGTTTTCGCTGGAAGTGTGTCCAAATATTTTCCTCTTTTTTTTTCTTGTTCCAAGTGTTTAACGACGTTGCGCGCTTTTTCGTAAATTTAATTCCAGTCAAAGTTTTTTCCTCCCAACTTCGTTTTATACTCACACTTGCCACGCGACGAAGCCGCGAGTAGTCCGATGCGTAGTAAATAAATAAAAAAGAAAAAAAAAACTGTTGCCGAGTGGATGTAACTGAATTTATTTATTTATGTTATTTTTTTTTTCTTATTTTTTCCGGAAAAATAAACATCGCGCGGTGAAAAATTACGGAATTGAGTTGGGAAAAGGTTAGCAGCTGGTAAATGTTTGCGCAAGCGAGAGATAAAAAGGGAAACGCATTACAAATACGCATGTGTACGTATGTTGGCGATGTAGATCTACACGTGAGAGAGAAAGAAAAAGAAAAGTCTTTTCACATGTATAAACAAGCAAAGTTGCGTTGCTCGGATTGGATCGATAATATACGCAAGAACGAGATCTGTCAATTGCACATTTATGCATACACGTGTTTTCTGATACACACATACGCGTAAAAGAAATTTATCAGAAAAAAGTCAAACCAAAATGTCTCTTCGTTTGTTGCTTATGTAACGAGTGTCTTTTTTTGTTGTGCATACATTATAATATAAAAACGCAGCGCAAAATAAGAATCGTAACATACAATATATCGAGGACTCGTTTATCATACACCTACTCTGCAACGTTTTATAAATCACATTTTTCATTTATATAAATATAATACACTTTGGCTTTCACGTAGTTTTTTTTTTATTTTTTCTTCCTTGACGAAAGACGAAGTGCTTGAATTCTCGAAAGCGAGTATGGAAAATATCAGTCTGACGGAGAGCAACTTCTCTCTCTCTCTCTCTTTTTTTCCCTCTCTCGACGTCTAAAGTCCTCCCGCCTTTTGAGAGCTGCCTAGCACTACTTTCAAGCTCTTGCAAGAGAGAGAAGTGAGAAGCCACCCTCCTAATACTCAGAGCTACGAATTTTCGTTCGCACACCGTAAATTTCATTCTTTCGCCACCTCTATATACCCATATACACCAACGTTTCTCTTTTTATACCATTTCTGTTCGGTCTCTCTCTCTCCCTCTCTCTCAATTTTCAAAGCTTTACAGGAAAAATTTGGCGAAGGGGAAAACGTAAGAGTCGCTTGGCCGAAAAGTGAAAAGCCGCGCTTTTATATATTGTTATATAATACCTATATATTGTATTGAAAAAGCGAAGCCGACTGTATTGACTTTTTGGCTCTTTTTCCTTCGGCTTCTTGAGCAAAATGAAAATTTTTTGATAGTGTGAGTGTGAGCGCAAACGCGTGTGGTCGAGCTTGTAGAAATACAATGTCGAAAAATTGAAAAAAAAAAAAAAAAAAAAAACAATCAAGTTGACCCTTCTCCCTCTTCCTTTTTTTCCTATTTCATTTTCTTGATTTTTGTCGAGTGCGTTTCTTTTCATCTCACAATAATCCTTTATGTCTCTTATCAGAAAATAGAAAATTTTAAAGCGTGTCAAAAATTCTGATATAGCTTAAATTGTTTGATTTCGAACAAGCTGTATTTTATTTAAAAAAAAAATAGACGAAAAGAAAAAAGAAAAAGTACATTCGTATATAAATATTTTATTTCGATATTCAACTCTAAAAAAAAAACCAGCAATTTCAAAGGTAATAGACTATACATGTTCTCGGTAGAATTCAACAATTCAACCCTTCAACCCATCAAATTCTCCTATATACCAGCGTTCACCCAAAAAAGCTTCGAACAATCCCTTCGCAAGATAATCCGAGGAAATTCCTGTTATACATATATAAGGCAGAGCATAGCAAGAGCAGGAGTAGTAAGAGTAGTATAGCAGTAGAGCTAACCCATTGAACATACAATCTACATCAAGCGTCCAAGCGTTGAACATCCGTATAAGCCCCGGCAGTAGTCTCCTTTCCCCAAAGTTTCTTGCGCTACTGCGCGCGCTAAAACCCTTCTCCTTCGGCTAAAAGGGGGGAAAGATGGAAGATGCTACTGCTGCTGCTGCTGCTGCTTCGATGTATATGTGCACCCACATCCAGAGTATGCGGGAGCTACTACTGCTGCTGCTGCAATAATCGCAAGTATTCGCGCGAGACCGCACTCCATCAAGACTTGCCGTTTGGAAAAGAGCCTCAGGTGCGTAGCCTGTTCCCTTCGCATCTTTCCTTTTCTCGCTTTACTTACTGCATGTGTATGTGTGTGTGTGTGCGTGTAGTTGAAAACTGCCTTGGGATAAAATAGATTTGCGAATAGGAAAAATTGCTACAGCATATCGTGATATCTATAAACAATCGGTATTCGCATGTCAATTTGACTCGTTGAAATATTTACAAGGCGCATTGCAGTTTGAAATTGATTTTGAATTTCTGATGGTCCACAAGTAAAACGTTCACAAGTTTACCAACAAAGCTTCGACATATAACACAATTGACAAAGTCATCAATAACTTTGCGTCATCAACTTGTAATTCTTATACATTGATAAATACGAGTACCTTATAGTAAAGAAAATTGCTTAACTCTTGTATCCTTTATTTTCACGCAGACTTCAGTGTTTTGACTCCTCTTAATTGTGGCTATAATTCCTTGTTTGCACTGACTTTGCCCGTCACCACACTTGGTCCCTTTCCCTCAACTTTCTATTTGCAGTATCAAAAAATTTGAACGATTCAAATTTCCCAAATTCAATTAGCCACGTTGCATTGTGTTTATGTATACGTATATATACACATGAAAAGGGAAGAACTAGTGCGGGTGAAGTATAAGAGAAGGAAGAAGAGCTCGTTATTTCTAGAGTCTCGGCATGTGTGCTATAATTTTGGACAGCGACCGAATAACTTTTGGCAACGCTGCAACTCTACTATACATAACACGTGTCTGTGTCTAATATAAGTCGTATCTCTCCGTTCTGTAGCATTCCTCGTTTACACGAATCAACTCGCGAAAAGAAAAACTAACCTAAAAAAAAGCAATTTAACCCTCTCTTCCACTACCTTCTTCCGTTCCTCATTCTCAATTTGCTATTAACTATCGATTTGCAAAAAAAAAGAAAAAAAATGATAAACGATGCGCTTAGTAGAGAGTATCAAGGTAATATGTATGTGTGTGTAATAACGCTGAGTCAACGCTTAGCGAAGTTCGCTCTCGCATAATTTCGCGCATTACAGCACATGAGCCGAAGAGAGAGAAAGAGAGAGAGAGAGACGCAATAATATAGCTGTATATACATTGGAGGTATAACGCAGGAATAATAACTGATACTACACCAAATGCGCGACCAAAAGGAAGGAGAGCTCGATTAAAGCAAGCAAGCAAACGAGCGAGCGAGAACGCGTTCGTTATCGGAATGTATAACTCTATATACTGCCCGACGATTTATGAGCCGCGAAAATCGAAGCCTATGTACCACCCCAGCTATATTGCCGATTCCGCACTTTGTTAATGACGGTTTTATATGTGTGTATATGTATGTATTGGCTTTACCCATCGAGAGAGAAAGAGAGAGACAACTTTTACTTCTCACCCTCACACACACACAATTCTATATATGTAGATATAGATGTAGTAGATATACCTATATAACCAATACCGATCGATGCAAATTTATAATAATAATAACTCAGGCCTATTGTACCTCGTCGTGCTGTGGGCTGCTGTCAAATTCCTGCGGTTACGGGCAATGGGCTTGCGATATTTGCTTTTGTCGCGTATAGTTCTTTTGTGTTTGGAAAATCCCGCGAAGCACAGCCGCGACAAAACTGTTGTCCGCGCGTTCGTCCTTGTTAATGCTCTCTCGCTAAGGGCCTCTCGTAAATAAATTTGTCCGTCTGTTGGCTTTATTTTTTATTATTTATTTTTTATTTTTTTTATTTTTACAGAGCCATTTTTCGAAAAAAAAAACAACAAAAATGTTTGTTTTGAAATCGCGTAAATTTTTGCATTGTAAAGAGTTTGTACAGTTGGCTATATGGTATAAATGGAGTTTTTCTATAGTGTTTACATGTTTTTGATATATAAATTTGAATTTTTACCGAATGTTTTAGAAGAAAGAGCTAGATTTGTTGAGATTTGATTAACCATTTGGATCGTCATACAATTTTATTTATTGTACATCGAAAAAGAAGAATCGACTCGGCAATGTACCGCGTGGGATGGCTGATCCAAGGCTGACTCGAACTACTTCTTAAAAGAGCAACTGCTGCGCGCGCGCCCACTGATGTTGCTTGCCTGCATCAACTTTGTTCTTTGATATAATTGATTTACAGGATTTCTCATTCTCTTTTTTATATACTCAGCACGGAAATTATTATTTAACAGATACGTTTAATAGCGCGACTCTGATTTTTATGCATTTTTTTAAAGTTTCAACATAAATTTACATAAAGTGCATTATTGACCTTAATGTATTGGAAAAAGAAAGAAAGTTAATAAAAAATGAGGTACGGGTAGTACCTACTTTCGTTTTATGTAACGCTCGACTTACAAAGAAAATTTTTCACAAAAAATCTTTGAATAAAATCACTAACGTTGAAAAATCGATGATAAATCGACGCATTTTTCTTACTTATACTTCAAGCACAATTATTTTTGTTTTCAACATTAAATTTTTTTTTCTAATATTTAAGTCACAGTTAAATTTTTATATCCTCGCAGAGAATGAGCTACTTAAATTCAATATTAATATTTTTATGAAAAATTTTATATCTCACACTCACGCGTGTCCCTGATTTTTAAAACTTTTTTCAAATTTTTCATTTTAGCTGCACTAGAAATCTCTTCGGCATCTTTTATTAATCAAATTTTTATTACATTTTTTCTTTATAGCTCTTCTAAGAGAAATTTACTCAAGTTCTACTCTTTATTTCGCTTATGCTTCTTTTTTTTTCAAGAATTACATTTGTATTTTATTGTAATGATATCGTTATATGCAAATTCATTTAATTTTAGTCATCTTCATTATTTTCTTATAATTCACCATTTTGAGTTTATTTATTAATAAAACATTTAAATACGACTTAATTTCATAAAATATTTAAAAATTTTAAAGAAATTATATTATTAGGCCCTTTTAATTGAACATTTTTTAGACTCCTTCAGGCTTTATGCATTTTTAAGCTTTTTTAGTCTCTAGTCATTGACAAGATAACATAATTTAAATTAATCTGACGTAAAAAAGAATAAAATAAAAAAAAGAAGTCAAAAATTATTCGTCATATAAAAACTCGAGCCATCAATCACAAGTTCTGTATAAGTCAATTTATGTTTTTCTTTTCTTTTTTTTTCTTCACAGAAACTTTCAATT
>JAPYZE010005302.1:0-17500 GCA_030522805.1 Leptomastidea abnormis | reverse complement strand
CGCCTGTGCTACCTATACCCTTGCCTCCTCCTCCTCGTTTTTTTTTCTTTTCACCGACATGCAAAATTGACAGGGTTTACGAGCTTGAGACGGCTGTTTCTTTTTTTTTTTCTGGCAAAAAAAAAGGTTAGTGTGTGGTTCACGCGATGTTTTTTACCTTGTCATTTTCGTAATATAGCAACGAGGAAGTTTGGCTTATTTTTACTTCAATGTGTGTTATTTATGATAATTGATCGATTGGTTGTTGATGTTTTTGTTTGCTTATAAATCCATTATTGGCATAAATTATGAGGCAAAATTGTTTGGTAAAAATAATATTTTGGTAACTTTGTATTAGTAACGTTGATTTGAATTATCAGTTTATAAAAGATAATATTTCTGTACGTTATTTTTTCATTATTACATTTGTATTTCGCAATGTTTTATAGCATTGAAAAGAATCGATAAATTTCAATACAATTAAAAATACCTGAAATTTTTTATACATTTCGAATGTATTGATAAATTCATTCGGAATGTATTGGATTTAGTTTTATATAAAATATAAATTTTTATTTAAATTTTATTTCTGTACTTAATTATGTTTTGTTTAACAGAAAATTTTATGAAATTAAACGTCAATAATTTATTACTTTGTATATTTTATCGCATATCCTTTGTAGAACAATTGTATTTTTTACAAAATGTAAAAAAATTTTATTGTTATTGAAAAATCAGATATTGAATAAATATATTAATTATTAACAATTATTGTATTTCCTCTTCATTGTATTTTTAATGGCTAGTTTTATTAAAATTTTTGATTTATTGATTTTTTTGTGATATCAAGTTTTAGAGTATTCAAAATAAGTTTTGTGAAAAAAGCAAAATTATCATAAAAATATCTCATAAATAGATTAAATTACAATAAAAATCTATCGGATCATTTAATCTAACATACAAAATCCAAAGCAAAAGCATCCAATTCGTACATAAATAATCAAAATCATAAAAAAATCCCAGTCCTCTTTATACAAAAAGACAATTCCAAATTTGCTATTTCCAACCCTCGCTCAAGTCCCTCGCTATCGTCCCATAAAAATTTACGTATACCCATCACTTTTGACATACGATTAAAAAAGTTTTCCTCGCACGAGTCAGACGTCCAAGCACAAGCTCCCCCCTTCACCCCCCCCCCTTATCCCAGTGTTAGCTAGTAGGGCCTAAAAACTTTTTCAAGATTAAAGTCTTAAATCCGTGGGGGGGGGGGGGGGGTAAGTAACGACTGTTCGTCCAATGCGCGTAGCCCGATGTAAATAAAGCTTCTATATATACATACATACATATAATGTCCTCGTAAAAACGGCCTTGGTATCTACTCTCTCTTTCTTTCTCTTTGCGCGAGCAATCGCAAAACTTAAGTAACAAGATACTATATACGGAGACTGTGGGAGGTATATATATATATATGTATACGGTTAAACGTGGAGTGGTGTGTAAGTAAGATATAAGAAGCAGTAAATGGCAAATACTGAACATGCAGAGTACACTCTACTGTGTGTGTGTGTGTGTGTGTGTGTGTGTGTGTGTGTGTGTGTGTGTGTGTGTGTGTGTGTGTGTGTGTGTGCGTGTGTGTGTGTGTGTGAAGGGATTTGATTGAAGTAGCGAGAAGCTATAATGCATAAGGCCTACATAGATCGATTTGATGCGATAGCAATCATATATAACTCAATACAAAGTCTCTTGATAAATCTGATGACTGCAGTATGAGAATTGGCTCTATAGGATGTATATGAACAAAGTAATTTTAACATAATAGAAAAGGATTCTCATAGGTAGATAGTAGTTACACTTTTTATTTTTCGTAGCTCTGCTATAGATCAGCTTGAAAGAGAGAGAGAGAGAGAGAGAGAGAGGTGATCGCTAATCGTGGCCAGTGTGCACAATCAAGAAACAAAGCTATATGCCGCGCTTTAACTTTCCGTATAATTGCAGCATGCGACTATATCGAGAGACTGCAGCGAAGCAACTTTCTCTCAATCTCTCTTTATCTTTATCTCTTATCCTTGCTCCGTTTTGTATTTAACTATTTTGCCGCGTATTCGGGTGTGCTGATGATTGCGAGTTAAAGAGGAAAGGAGAAGTGCACGGTTGGATGGAAAGAGAAGCCAGCTTTCGAAAGGCTTTGTATACCTATACATAGATATATACGTGTATATATAGGTAGGTAAATATAAATAATATACACACATAGTAGATACACACACACACACAACGTTAGTAAATCCAAAATAATTTATGAAGCGATTCTCGCGTAAATATTGGACGCGGGAAATCGGGGCTGGTGCTGCTGCTGCTGCAGTTTACTTCCAGGTCCCCTTTCTGTATTATATACTTCTCTCTCTCTCTCTCTCTCTCTCTCTCTCTCTCTCTCTCTCTTTCTCTTTCTCTTACAGCTTACCTGCAAAATTGAAAGCGTTTAATAATTCATGAGGGCACCCTTTTACCCGAGCGCTAATGATACTCTCGCTGCCAACCACCCCCCCCCCCCCCTCTATTCTCCTTTTATCTTTCTCTTTTCCGCTCTCGAATCGCTTCGATTCGGAAAATTGTCGGCTTTTGTTGTCAAATCGTTAATTTGTCATTCGAAGCTCTTCATTTACTCTTGTTTCAAACACTATATCCGCCACTCCTCCCCCCCCCCCTTCCCTTCGCTACTTATTTTCAATACACTCTGCTCTTTTCAACGATACTGATGATATCGCTAAACCTTTTTTTTCAAAAAGTACTCGTTCAACTGGATTTGGGATGAATAGAGCTTTGTTTTATAAGCTCTACAACACTTGCTTGTGTAAAGTTATGAGAGAGCAAATTTATAAAAATAACAATGAAAATATATTTTAATTACTTTCAAAGTAATTTTGGTGATTATAAACTAATCGACAGATTACTCTGCAAAATGTAGAGATTATGGAAACAAAGTTTGCTTAATTAATTTGCCATTAAGAAGAATTATATAATTGTTAACTTAATTTTTGAGAAAATAGCCAACGAAAAATCTTTCTTACGGAATCCTCTTCATAAAATTGTTTGATGTATACGTCAAAGCGAAACAAAGATATTAAAAAAATCAAGTTCATAATTAAACTTTGGATTACAAGGAATCTATTAATTTCAAGAAAACGTAATATTTATGACATAAATTTGGAGAACTTGCTAACCAAAATTAAAAAAACAAAAAAATTTATGTACTTTTATTACTCGACAAATATTTTGTACACCAAACACCACTTGTATCGTCTTCATAAAGCTCAATCTTCTCTTACTTTGATGTACTAGATTTTTCTCTAAAAAAAAAAAACTACATTACTTTGTTTGCACTGACGTTATATTGGTTCTTTCGACACGTACAATAGCGAGATAATTTATTCACGTACATGAAACTGAAGCTCTTTTTTGGAATAACAAGAGCACAGCTTTAAATTAAAACCAATCCTGGAGCCCAAAAGTGAAAATTTCAGGCTTACTACTACTACTACTACTACAGGAGAATGTGTTAATTGTCGAAGTAAGCTATATATATACAAGAAGTAACAACGCGCGCTTTCTCTCACTCTGGATTTTCATATCGATGCAAAATTTCAATTTCAAATACTTGGCACTGCAGCAATCCTCCTCCTTTTGTTTTAATAAACGTGCAATTCTGGTAAGCGCGGGAAAACTCAAATTTCGTATTGACTGTATTAATTAAGCTGATTATATCTGATGTAATGTTGTTCTCCAAGCTGCAGTTGTATATAGCAATTGTTTGTTAAAGATAATGCGATAACTGATGAAAAATATGTAGATGTGGGATTGGAAAAAAAATTTATATCTCTCTGCTCTGCTCTCCTCTTGTTCTTCATCGGAAAAAATTGGTGTTTTTAAAATTGAAAAATTAACGGGGAGTTGGATTTTTTTTTCTTTTTGGTTACGGATTGGAAGATATTTCGTATGCATTGGAATTTTACGTTCAATTTCTTTTGGAAAACTACGACGTGTAACGTGAAAACGAGGTATTAGTTTTTTTTTTTTTAGTTTTAAAAGGGTATTGGTAGGGAACTCTATGCCGAATCGAATATATAAATATCAAATTTTTTTTTGACAAGGTTTATTTGACATTTTTAGTAAGTAAATATAAATCAATAATAAACATAAATATCATAATTTTTAATATCATTTTTCATTTGTTTTGCTTCATAATTAAATTTATAATTCATAAAAATATTAATATATGTAATATGTTAAATTAATTACAATGCTTGTATTATTGATTATTCGTTTGTAGTAATTTGAGCGTTTACTAAATAATAACTGATATTGACTATTAAAATTAAATTTATAATAAATTAAATATTTTTCTACAAAAACTGCAATCATTTTAATTTAATTATTACAGTTTATTATGTCTTTTGAACAATTCAATTAAATTCTGTATTATTAATAGCTCGACTATAAGTTCGTTAATGAAACTAAAATAATTTATCAGACTCATTTAACAAATGAAACATTATTGGTCAATCACAGTATTTTACGTTAATCGAAAGCTTAAAGGGTCTTTATTTGGATTTTCAAACGGTTTGTTTTCAAATTTATCGTTTTAAAAAAGACGAATCAAAAAAAAAAAAAAAAAGAAAAAACAGCAACAACAACAACAGTTAATCCAACTTGGAAAACAAAATCGTAAAATGAGGCGTGAAATCGATGTGTATCCGGAAGTGCGACAAAACGATCGAGCAATGATGATAAACGCAGTAACTTGCGTAAATTTAAATTAGACAATCGGTTCGTTAGTCCACTGATGCGCAAGTAAGCGGAAATTGACAAATGAAGGTCAAATTGTAATTGCACGATGTTTTACTTTTGACTGCTCAAATTAATTTACCGTTTCTTTTGAATTTTTATAAATAGGTAGGTACACCTCTTTACCCGATATAAAAATTTTATTTTTTTCAAAACTAATGTCAAAATAAATAAATTAAACTCAAGTAAGAGGTATCCGTATCCATTAAAAATTGTATTAAATGGATCGTGAAAAAAGAAATTTATATACCTATTATTTATCATCAAACTTTGTTTATTTGCAATTAACTTGATCGAAACAGGTAATAGTAGAACTTTTAATAGAACTTTGAACCAAAAAATTGTTCTCCAAAAGCAAAGCTCTCTGGAATTTGCTCAATTACACTCGCAATAACAGAAAGTTAAAAAAAAAATGGAGATAGTATAAAAAATCGATGATCGAAATTGGAAAAGAACAAAACGGTCTGTCCTTATCAAACATAAATTGGACACATCATTCGCGAGTGTACGCGAATAAAAAAAAAAATCCCCTTTATACTATCCTATAACCCGTCGCAGTCGTATATGCTTGAGAATCACTATTCATCGCAATAAATTTTTTCCGGAAAACCTCCCCTCTCCAAACGTTTCTCTCTCTCTCTCTTTCTCGGCTTTTTTATTGAGTCGAACGAGCGATTTGTGTGCGTCGACAGCAAAAATTCTCTAATAATGGACATAGGTATGTACACGATTTTTCTATATCGTTCACTCTTCCTGTATATCCTTTATTGCGGATTAATATTTGGTAGAGGCGAAAATTCACGTACTCTTTTTTTTCCATTTTACAGTTAGACATGAAAATCTGTACTATTATTTTTTTATTGTAATTTTATAATCATTTTATTCATACAATACGTTTTATTCATTAAATTTAACTCGATAGCCAACAAAAAAATTTTTATTTTTATTTATCAAAGTATTTTCATATCAACGAAGGAATGATGTTATGATACATAATTTAAGCTTCCAATAAACAAGATTCTTGGATTTTTGCGTATAGCTCAAATATTCACGATTGCAATGCGCGAATCTCAAAGTATTTTTGAAAAATATGTGTAATTCCTGCAGAATTTCAAGAATTTGCTGAAACGCTGCATCGTTTTTAAAACGATAAAACAAATGTTTTTAAATCATAAAAATAACATTACATTCAATTGATAAATAAAATAAAATAATAAAAAATAAACAATAAATGTGTGAACATGTTTTTCTTTAATTCTATCAAACGCAATTTTTTTTCCACATATTGTTTGCAAAGCATAAAAAAACAAGCATCCACATTGCAAAGCCCAAGACAAACGTTATATAAGCAGAGACTCGCACGTGCGGTCACCATAATATAACTCAGTAGCTACCCGTTATACCTATACGTATATAGTTTGACGTACACGCAGTTTAATTTTTACCCAATAGAATCCTTCAGCTCGCTTCGGTGCTATACATATTATATCTATATATATACAGTCTCTGGGACAACAACGACTATGGCATCCTCGCATCTCCGAGGTTGTCCCCGAGCGATATTGCGCACCAGCTGATTTATATGCACGAGGCGTGAAACATAGCAGCAGCAGCAGCGACCCTTCCTTGACTATACATACACACACACACACACACAAGTGCGGGCATACCTACCGCGTCTTTCTTGCGCGGTTCTGTTTATGAAAGGGTTTGAGTCTGCGGGGCAGCAGGCAGCTATACTGCCAAGAGAAAGAGAATGAGAGCTGTTTGCTGCTAATAATGAAATGCAAATTTCCAAGGAAATGACAAGCGGTTGTTGTTCTTGCTGTATATAATATAATGAAAGAGGTGGAGGTTAAAAGAATGCAAAAATCGCAGCAGCTGCTGCTGCTACTGCTACTGCTGGTGCATGCTATATATAGGCTTATTTTATATTTATATGTATATATAAATGTGGAGAGGAGAACGGTCGACTGCCTTGTCGCCATTAAACTTTCATATATACGCGAGTTTGACGTGTGTAGATATCAACAGGTGGATTTGAGAGGGGAGAGAAAAATATCGCTTCAACTTCTGGCTTGATTTTATTATTTTACTTTTTTCTCTTTTCTTCAAATTGACGATATCTTGATTGTTTATTTAAAATGAAATTTTATACGATGATAATTAGTCAATAAGTTGGATAAAAATAATTTAGGTTTATGTTAAAGTTTGTATTTAAAAGTAAGCTGAAATGAAAATATGCATTGTAAATTTAATTAGACGTATACTTAAGCGATTGCAAAAATATATCAAATTACGCGCTTATCGGTATATTGAATATTGAAGTTTGCTTGGGTTTTATTTATACGAAAATGTATAAATAGGATGGAAAAAGTACGATGAGAAGGAGGAAGAGTATAGGAGGATGGTATATTTGAATTGTAAATTAAATTAACATAGAGCTAATGTATATAAATGTTTGTTTTCTGTTGCAGTTGGGTTCTTTTACGTATTACACTGCTGCTAAGGGCGAGGTCAATCCTTCGGGGCCGGTACCCATCGACAGCGTTTTCATCTACAGACCAGACAAACGTTTGGAACTTTGGAGGTTCGCCTTTTACATGTTTCTTCATGCAGGGTAAGTAAATCATTTTTATTATTATTAAAAATATCATTCTTTTTTTTTTTTTTCAATTTTTAATTTTTTTTTTCCGATTTTAACTTTATTTTGCAGAATGTGTCATTACTTTAATGCAACTTTTAAAATTATTATAACGATGTGGTTTTAAATACTCGTGTTGTATTTAAATTTTATATGTAAACATTGAGCTTCCCTCAATGTGAAATTAATATTTTAAAAACCGTCAAGTTTCATGAAAATTTCGTAATACGTAAAATCTTAATTGTAAAACTGAAAATTGCACGTATAACGATAAAAGCAGGCGCTACGTTAATTCGCTTATTACATTTCAACATTTTTAATTAAAATTTTGCAATAACAATCCAGATTTATGTATTATTATTATAAAATTACCGTATAAAATAATAATAATAATAATAATAATAATAATAAGACAAAATTTTAAATATGTAATATTTGAAATACTGCAATTTAACACAAACCACAAATATTTAATAACACAAAAACGTCAGCCGCGCACATAATACTTGAAATGCGTCTCTGTTCCCACTATACAAATAACTACGTCCGTAAGCATATAGGCCCGATAAAAACAACTTGTAACGACTCACCCTCGTGACACGTAAATATATATGTATAACTTACACGTAATAATAACATATTCAAAGAAAAATACATTTATTTATTCTTTTTCAAACTCTCTAGCCCTGCAACTGTAACATCACGAAATAATCAACTTTTCCCTTTACGAAAGCCCCGCGAGTATCGTGAATTTTTCAAAAGCTTTCCATGTCGGAATCACACACACACACACACACACACACACCCTTTCTTTTGAAAAATAGAAGAGCAGTAATTTAAATGCAAGAACGAAAGTCGTGAAAATCCTTTCTTTATAGCCTTCCCCCATACCTTCGCACGTGCTCTCTTCTCTCTCTCTTTTTCTCTCACTCACTACCTATACACGTCTCGTTCGCATCTTTAAACATTTCCCTAAAATAATCGGTCCTCCCTTTCTCCTTTCCTCTCTCTATAGCCGTCACATTTCGCAACGTCGAGCCGAATCATTTTATTCGCCACGACTTCTTTATTTCTCCTCGTCGTCGTCGTCGTCGTTGGCGTCTCGTATAGCTTTGAAGCATTAAAATATTTTAGCGAGTTCCAAGAGCCTTGAGAATTTTCTCGTCCGAACGAAAGATAAAAAGAAAAAAAAAAGGAAAAATTGAGACGACGCACACAAAGTCAAAGAAAAAGAAGAAATAAAAAATAAAAAAAGAAATCAAACTAAAAGCCAAAGCGTTTCTCTCAATTTTATTTGTATTATAATATAGGTCAGCTTTGCTTTTTTATCATTGACATAATATTATTGTCGTTGAACCGGGGACACGAGAGACTGCACACGTTTCTTTCTCTTCTTAACAGCCCATAGCTTGGCTTTGACTTTTCTTTGTAAAAAAATAAAGGAATAAAGAAAAACGTTCGCTCTTATATATACAAATCTGTATATTTTATTCCGTTGATTGTGCTATTGTTGTTATTATTGCATTTATAGATTCTCATTGCACATATATCAAGTAAAGAAAATAAGAGAAATAAACTTTTTGATTCAACATAAACTTTTTGTTATTTATTTTTTATTATTATTGTTACTTAATTTTTTTATTCATTTATAAACGCATTAATAGGGCCTAGTCGCCCACGCACACAATACCAAACTTTGCGTTATGGCAATGAAAGCTGCCGGAAGAAGTGGCAGCAGGTGCTTCACATCAATTGTTTGTTTTTGTTATTATTTATATTCACGAACTAAACTTTTTTTCGAGCGGAATGATATTCGCTATGATACGTTTTTTAAATTGTAAGCTCGGAACAAAGCATCAATGCTCATCATTTTTTTTTTTTTCATTAGTCTATTTATAAATAGCTGCGCTCCTTCCTCCACTCATTTTTTTGTATTATAAAAATGACCTTTATATATAAGATATGTTTTATTTCGAGAAAGTAAAAAACAATGGGACGCGCGAGAGCGGCTTGAAAATATGTAGAACGAGAGAGTACATAATACCGAACTCTTTCGCTAAAACTAAATTCGATATAATTCAAATCATGTATAGGTACCTATTATCAATATCCTCAATGAAATTTTTCAGATCGATGTATGTAATTGAATTATTTTCCGTGCACCGCTTAGAATTCAATTACGTCCTCTTTTAACGCATATATAGACCCATAGGTACAGTTTACTAACCCTCAAGTTCATTTTACTCTAAACCAACGTCATAAGAATAGGTTCCAGAGTATTAAAACACTACTCCCCCACGCCTTTCTCTCACGTAGAGATCGCACGCTCATGCGAATACGACGACGACGACGACGACGACGACGACGTCGTCGTTGCTCTCTGTAGCCGGAAGAACTGCGTGCCGTAGAACTGTGCAGGAGGATGGGAGGGAAGGTACCTAGGAAAGAAAAAAAAAGGGAATAAACCAAGGCGCGGGTGCAAGAGAAGAGAAAGAAAGAGAGAGAGAGAGAGAGCGGAAAAGATAAGTTTTCCGCGCTAGGCTCTCTCCTTAAATTATTCATGAGTTCGCGGACGATAAGAGTGCCCTGCCACCGGATATGTGTATTGTATATATACATATATATATATGTTATACGTGTGTATACGTATATAAACGTATTCTCGTGCAAACGTACTCCTTTTTTTCTTATTGCACGTATTACGTGTGTATATGCGAAAGGCTGAGGACGATTGTGAAAATCATTACGCACCATCACAGGGTTGACCTGCGCGTTGATGTAATTATGTTGAGCTTGAAGAAATAAGGGGTTAATCGCTTGTTTAATCACGCAGAGGGTAAAATTAAACAAATGGCCCTTACATCAGAGTTTCGTAAGAAAGTTTAATTAATGTTTGTACTATGGTTATATTCAAGCAAAAGGTTACAACAAAAAAAAGGGAGAGAGATGAATGGGGAAGGGATGAATGAGGTATTGTTTAAATCTTGGTGATTTAAGGTTTTTGGAAAGGGAGGTGTTCAAAAGTTGACTGGATTTGTTTAGGAATATAAGAAAAGAGGGTTAAGGTGTTGGATTTATATTTATACAAGTGAAGGGATGGTGTAATTGAAATTTTGCAAGTTTTAATCGAAAGTTATGCGAAAAGTTGTTAATTTATATCGCGAAGATGCCTAAGAGCTAAGGGATGGATATATTGGTATTGATTTTCAATAATTAATGGTGGAGCAAAAGCAAAATTATCGAAGCGTTCGAAATAAAAAAAAAAAATTATTATTTCAGTATTAAGTCAGAAGAAAACGTAATTGCTTTTCGATCTTTATCTAAGACACAATAGTCTCTAGACTCAATCTCAATATCACAAAAGCAATCGAAAAGATCTCAGAGGGACCTAATATATTTATCACGTGTTCTTCTCGTTCTCTTCGAGTTCATCCATCAAAAAATCACAGCTCGATACCTGATACTCCACATGAATCTGTAATATTTCAATACTCTTGAAAACATCCTTTAAATAAAAATTGTTTTTTCTACTACGGAAAGCATACAGGATAAGTAAGACAAAAATAAGGTGCGTCCCACTAAACGAATGCTAAAAAAAAAGAAAAAGTACGAAAAAGTCTGTATAGTATATTAAATAGTAGGTTCATAATAGCAGAAGTCAAGGCATCGAAGTATATAGACACCGATAATTTTATGCAGATTAGACCTGCAACTGCAAGTGAATGTGTATCATATGCATAAGTGCATATATTATTATATTCATACACGAGTGATAGCGAGTATATAAAGTTGCGAGAGAAAAAGAGAAAAGTAGAGAGAAGACGAGCACGAAATGATCCGAACCTGCGTGTATATTGCTATACGTATACGCGTACGCGCGTATATGTGTGTTAGGGTGCGGTGAACAAGTTCGCCCGATAAGAAAACGTCGTACCGTGAAATGAGAAGAGAAAGAGAATGTATATACCTATATATCTATACTTGTATACCGGTGACCCGCGAGGAGAGATTTTCCCACGACAAAGATACGGATACATTCGTATTATACACGCATGTGGATATATTCGTGCATACATGTACGTATATGTATACAATACGTGTATGTGCGTGTGTGTGTGTGTGTGTTCGCGT
This sequence comes from Leptomastidea abnormis, assembly GCA_030522805.1. NCBI lineage: Eukaryota > Metazoa > Arthropoda > Insecta > Hymenoptera > Encyrtidae > Leptomastidea > Leptomastidea abnormis. The sequence continues at coordinate 5,904 of JAPYZE010005302.1, read as the reverse complement.
ATTACAAGAGACACACAAGAAGTCGTATATACTGAATCGTTGTTCGGGTGTGAATTGGAATATCGCTTTCCGAGTAATTAAGAGAGTGTGTATACAAGTGCATTTACTGCATCTTTACTTGCGACTCTCGCGACTTATGTTGAAATTAAGAGAGAGAGAAAGAGAGAACGGTTGGGAATATAGTAAATTTATGCGAAAGAATTGAACAGAAAGAGAGTTTTGTATATCAATTTCTGTGATATGCGCTTCGCTTGATATTTTGATTAAGTGCCTGATTTTTTTCTGCTTTTTCTTTTTCTTCTTATAATTGCATTATAGTTATACGCTTTGGGAAATCAGATTTTTATTAATTTTTCTTTCATATATTCAAATAATTAGGCCAACGCGTATTAATTATATAATGAACTTATACTCGCATATACGTACATAGTTGTTGATTCAAAAAATTTTTTTAATTTACAAATTTTTTAATTAACAAAATTTAATTATTAAATCATTTTCGCAATAAACACAAAATATATTTTTATTACAATTATTCGTATACGAATTGTATACGTAATATGAGGGATCGAATGAAATTTACTGATAAGCGTGAATACACATATATACCTACTTTGCCATCACGCCCTCCAAGTCAGTCATCAAATTCATTCTTATTCATAGTAATCAACAGAATAACCCAATAAAACATATAATAATAATAATACTGCCAAGAAAATAAGCGATCGGTAATCCAAATAAAAATTCAAATAATTTCATCCATGCAAAAAACGTCCAAGCATTTGTAAAAGAGATAAAAAGAGAATCTCAACACATCTAAAGCAGAGAGCCTCTTTATACTTTGCTCAGCAGGTCCAAAAGCCAAAAAGCCAAACTGAGTAAGCGAGAGAATGAGAAAGACACAATACAGAAACGTATAATGAAATATATATCTGCGCCTCGCGCCGCGGCCTTCAGTCGCGCGGAGCGCGTGGGAACGCGTGGAAAAAGTCTACAAACGCAGCACAGACAAGAGCAGCAGCAGCAGCAGCAGCACAGGCTCGCTTATATTATACACACGGGGTATATATCCCCCCGGTGCGCTCGCGGTTAGGGCGCCTTCAATTCTGCTCCTGCTGTAGCCCACCTATTCTCCCTCGCTCACTCTCACTCTCTCTCTCCCGCGCGCCAGACCTAATTAGCGGAAGTCGCCGAGAGGCCGCGGGAGAGGTGTGTGTGTATACATACATCACACATACCTTTCTTCTGCTACCAACGTATGTATACATACATACATACATACACATATGTATTTATTCGCACGTATTTGGTATCAGGAGGAGTGGGGATAAGGAAAGAAGATGAGGAGACATATATATACACACTTTTTTTCGCACGCAAGAGAGACGCGGTGAGAGGATCGTGATGATGCTGTGCTTCAGATGAAATCGGTGTATCTGTCAATAGGCTCTGAGACAGAGAGTGAGAGTCCTGTTCAATACCCGGCCCTGACGATTTTGTGTTTGCGCGTAATGATTTGCCGCTTTGAGAAAAAAAAGAGAGAGAGAGAGAGAGGTAGACTTGCGCACGGTATATGAGAGTATGTGAAGAGAAGCGAGATTTTTCACACGTTTAAAACGGAGGTAAGCATAGTAGCTCTTACCCTCCTTCTTCTTTCTCTTTTTTTATTCCCTTGGTACTCTCGAGGTTCAACGTGCTTTAACAGAATTCACGCTTTTTTCTTCCTAATACTTAAAAGACACCTGCTTCTCTCTTATAAGCTCGACATTATAAAAAGAAAAAAAAACCAGAACGTGATGATTATTTGAAGAGTTTTACGATGGGAATGTAAATGTATATCAACCATTATCGAATGAAAATATAGGAATTATGTTTATTGACATATTTGAATTAAAAAATTATCGATAAATTACAAAAAATAAATTTTGGCAAAATGTGCAGATGTACAATTTAATATAGATATCTCTCATCAATAGATCAAACTATATATAGGTATGTATAAAGTGAAAGGTTATAACCTTATATTGGTAGTCATTTACACAACTAACATTGAACCTATATACCTATACGTTTAGGTTCATAAATAATTGTCGCAATAATTTTTTATTTAACCTCCTCGCGTGTGGGAGAGAAGGGGCGTGAAAAGAAAATAGAATCGATCGTTCATTCTTTCTCTCTCTCTCTCTCTCTCTCTCTCTCTCTCTGTTTATTATAAATCGATTACTAAAATATTTAAGTGCTACCCGTGACTTATGGATATCATGAATTACCTTTAGCCTCTACACAGTTTTGTACATACACATAAACACATTCACACACAATATGCAGTTATTCTTACGACGATGTCAATGTTTTTTAAATGATCGATAGCGGTGAAGCGAGAGAAAGAGAGTTGCGATAAAAAAGTACGTAATGGTAGCAGCGGTGGCACTGGGTATGTGTCAGTGTGTACGTGTGTATGTGTGTGTGTGTGCGTGTGTGTGCACATATCATTACGGTGTAAAAGCTAAACTTATGGTTATCGCGATAACAAATTTATAGATAGGCCAAGGTACGTTTTTTTTCCCATATCACAATATTTTCAAATATAACTTTAACACATTCAGTATTCTTTTTTTTTTATTATAAAGATCATCAATATTATTCTGTGTACATTTTTAAAAAAAAAAAAAATATCTTTCAGAAACAATAATTTTACTTATTATAAAATTAAACTTTGACGAAAATAAAAGAAAAACTAATTTAAAAAGCTTAAAGAAAAAAAAAAGTTGGTGTCAACGAAATTTTTTTAATTTTTTCCTACACCTATACTATCTAAAAATTTAAAATTCATAAATTATAAATTCAGCCAAGTGCTATATACGAAAACGATAACACACAATACATCAAGCAAAGTATACATTTTCTTTCTACAAACCCAAGTTTTTGATTAATCGGAGCCCGAAAAAAACTTTGATTGGAAATTCAAAAGAACTCAAGGGGAAAGGGTATGGCTCTCATCGATCAGCCCCCTGCTTTTCATTCTCTTTGGTAATAGGCCGACCCATATACATCTATAAGACTACCACCTACAAAGGATAAAAAAGAACTTTGAAACAAAGATTCTGTAAAAGCTTCAGACTGCGTATAAGTAGGAGGGAGTGCAATTTTCACGCAGATACATACAATTTTAATATCTCTCCCTTTCGGTTTTATCTCCTACGAGAATGTGTTGCTTTCAAACTAACGATTGACAAAGCTTTACCTATTAATTGCGCATAATCTCTCTTGTGCTTTGGGACACTACATCGTAGATTCTAGGAATAAATTTAAATCTGAATTTGTATTTAGAATCGCGTAAAAAAGTTTGGCCTACGTATGGATAGATGTATAAGCGGGGATGTATGTAGATTTAAATTTCAGTAGTAAAGAGACCAGTAGGCTTATAATACACAAATCTGACCGATATCCGAGTAATTTTTCTCCGGGTAAGAATAGGGGGGTTGAATTTTCTTCTTTTTTTTTTTTTTTCTTAGCTCGAGAGAAAAAGAAAGAGTAAAGTTGCATTATTCATGACTAACATGGATTCGATGATTGCTCGTAAAAACTCATAAATAATAATTATTCACGCGACCAACGAGAAGAAGAAGAAGAAGAAAAAAAAAGAAAGAAGAATAAAAAAAAGAAAGAAAAAAAGAAAAGGTAAAATCGCCCTTCCAATGACGTACTTAAAACTTTTTCCTCCTCGGAAAAGTGAGTTTTATACATATATATGCTCGATCCACGACGACAACGATGAATACGACAACGACTATAACGACAATAAGGGAAAAACCTTATTTCCACTGTAGCAACGCATAGTAATAGTATAGTGAGATGTCATTTGAATAAAACAATGGGAATACGCGTTTTTATTTATATCATCCTTTACTATCCACCATCCATCTCTTCTCCTATAGTTTATTTTTTATTTTTTTAACATTAGAAGAAAAGATACATCAAAATACACTAGCATAAATCACTTTAAAAAAAGTGATACCTATATCTATACATAAATATAGAAACCGCAAGTGTATAGACAGTCAAAATGACACACCAAATACAAAAATAATGCCTCTATTATAGTAGTAGAGAGAGACCCACAGAGAAAAAAAGAGAGATAGAGTCCTCCCATTACATTACAAAGTCCATCGCAACGAGAGAGAGAGAGAGAGAGAGAGAGAGAGAGTCCTCGGAAGTGAATCAGTGAGCACACTTTCTCTCTCTCTCTCTCTCTCTCTCTCTCTCTCTCTCTCTCTCTCTCTCTTTACAGCCTGCTCCGGAAACTTGGACCCGCGGATTTGAATAATGACGAGAGCTGGTTGGATGGTTGGTTCTCTCGTGGTAGCAGCAACGGGGGTGGTGGTAGCTATTGCTGCTATATATATATATATATATATATATATATATATACTGTATAGCCGGGTGCCGATGGAAGCGCACCTTTCTACTGCGATTATGCATGCGATGTACAGAGACTATAGGGTAGCTGCTGCTGCTGCTTTTGGGTTTGGGGCATTACCAGACTTGTACCCTCTTTTTTCTCCAGAGAGAGAGAGAGAGAGAGAGAGAAGGGAAATTTTCCTTCCGTAGCTACTCATCTACATTTTTCTTCGATGCGCCTTATTATTTTTTCTTTTTATACTATCTTTTCTTTTTTCTTTTTTTTCACTTTAACTTCGCACGCGCGGGCTTGCGCTAGAATTTTGTATTCTTGGCAATTATGAAAATAAGATCGAGGTACTACTGGTGGTGTTGGTAGTGATGACGTTGACTATATAATATAATACATGAAGTTGTGGCGAGAGTGTAGTTATATAAGGCTACCGACCGCATCAGAACAAATTGCTTATAATTCGGAAAAATTTCAATAAGCTCTACAGAGCCATTCAGGTGCAAATAATTTTTCTTTACTTCCTTTTCATCATTTATTTTTTCTTCTTTTTTATTATATATAGGTATAAATATAGATCGACTTGTCCTATATATATCTTATCTTGGTCCATTTCAGTACCATTAATTTTAATTAATTGACAATATCTCTCATTTTAGCTATACAGGTATAACATTAAAAAATAAATTTTATTTCGAGGTTCATATCATTTTATATCTGACAAATTAAAAAGATGCGTATCATTGTTTCCCTATTATCTATATATTACCGATCTCTTTAAGTACAAACTTCGGAAGCCGAGTGAATTTAATTAAAATACACACCATTATAGGTACACAAATGTATAAAAACGTCGTCTCTCGGTCAATCATCAAAAAACACAAAATGTTCAATCGATTATATTGGCTGTGGCTTTTTTATATTTTTTATCAGTCAAATATTATTCCGTTAATAAACGCTCGAAACGTTAATGGATATATAAGCTATTGTTTATCGTGGCTTATCATCATCGTGTATATTTTTGTTCTTTCTTTCTTTCTTTTAGTCTTCTTTGTTTGTAATCCATTAGTAAGAGCTTACCGTCTGTTACTATATAATAGACACGAAAACTAGCAGACATCATTCAGCAGTATATAGCGCCAGGTACTTTTACCACGAATACCACCTTATTGCACAAGAGCCCATGCGCCGGCCGGACTACTCCATTAGACGATTACGTCGATAATTTCTGCTTCGATAATTTTCCTATATATATACCCACTCTACTTTTTTTTTATTCTTCTTTTTTTATTTTTTTTTTTTTATTTCTCTCACCAGCTCTCTCAAGTACTTCAATAACGTCTCCGTAAATTTTTCTGTTTAAATTAACGACGGGAAACAAATGGGTATAAAAGAACCAAGGGGGTTCTCACTCTTGAAATCGATTTCAATTTTTAGCGATTTCATCGATTTTAAATCGCTCAAATGATTTCAATCGATTTCACCGATTTCAC